>JAPYYW010002130.1:0-44054 GCA_030522545.1 Cremastinae sp. A BG-2022a | reverse complement strand
GACGCACGTCAAATTTTTTTCTAATGAGTAGAGATTGGCCAAAAGTCAATGCGCTCCGCATAATACACGCTCTATTCCGATGAATCGATTAGAGGCCTCGTGTCTTTTTTAATGTAGGATTTCGTTTTACCACTCACACAATTTGTTCAACACTGCGATTTTTTTACTGCGATATTGTTTACAGTGTGTAAAATATTTCGCTCGCCCTTCGTAACCACCCGTTTATTTATTCAGTGTACAATTTTTTCTCAGATTTTTGCTCAGTGTACAAAATACGAAAAGAATAATACAAATTTTTAAAGTTTATACACGCGCTTTTCAAAGACTTATTATACATTTTTTCCCCATAACTCCATGCAGAAACGTGTTCTTTCGATGTACATAGGAGCTCGGGAAAAATTCTGCTTGCTTTTTTACAGTAGGTAACTAAATCACCGAACAAGTTCCTACAAATAAGGGCACATATACGGGCACGGCCGCAAATCCACACTGACGTGAAATAAAAGAAAGCGTATGCGCATTTCTCATTCCCTTTTTCTCCGCGCCCGAGAAACTTTCAGACTGGATATAATATGAAGAAACGAAAGAGAGGGAGAAAGAATAGTCGACTGGAAAAGTTGAAGATTTTCTCTCGAAATAGAGGATAAACGAGAGAGGACCGTTTTTGTTTTGCCTCGCCTTTATTCCTTATATATATATATTTTTTTTTTTGAGCAACACAAAATACACGCTGATAAAAATTTACGTCGATTGAAGATTTACGTCGGCCGCATTTCGAATAGAAGCGGGCCAAGCGCACGGTCCTGCCCATTCACCTGCCATCCCCCCCGTCGTTGACTCAACGTTTACGTGCACCAAAACGTGTGCCGGAGCGAGGCGAATACACGTACATATATATATATATACATAATATGCTTGCGTATATACATAATGCAAATTTTTAGCATGGATAACGGGATATTGTGTCGTGAATGTGGAGCACGGGGCAAAAACGGGAGTAAGGAAAAGGGCACCCGGAGAAATAGCGTCGAGAAAGAAAGAAAGAGAATAAGGGCGACGGGGGTGGGCGAGAGGGATTGGAGAAGGAAGAAAAAAAAAAGAGAACAGCCCAGGAGTGTGAATTCAAGGTAGAATTTCCGTAAAAGTTTTATGGTTTTGTCGGTAGGGGGCCGGGAGCGTTGGCGCGCACGTGGGCTGCTCTCCGTTTCTAAACGATGAAAGCTATTTATAAGGGAAGCCTTTCTCTTTCTTTCTTCTCTCGCACGGTTATCGCGAGCGAGGCAAAAAAGCCAGGGGCGGGCGGCATGCACACGGGAGAGAAAGAGTTACGAAGCAAAAGACCTCGAGCTATGTAGAACGCAGTTTCCTTCCCTCTTCGTTTTTTTTTCCTCCTCCCTCTCTCCCTCATCGCCCGGCCCGGCCGAACCCGGCCAAATGAACAAGTTGAATAAGGAAGGGAGCGCGGAGGAATAGGGCGAAATGCAAAAAGGGAGCGGAATAACCTGGAGAAAAACAACAAAAAAAGGGCGAATCGCGAGGAATATAAAGGAGAAAAAAAGATGCACGAGCGTATGAGGAAAAACGTGGAATAAAGAGCGAAAAAAAAACGAGAAAAGCGAATGCAGCCGTAGAAACGGGGAAGAAAAAATCGCGGCGGTGAGTTCGCAAGAGAGGCCAAGATACGGACGAAAGTGTGTTTCGCATCGAGTGTGTGTACGAGTGCATTTAAAGCTTTCGCGAGCGCGCTCGAATAAAAAGACGACTCTCGTTCCCGTGCGTAAAACGGTCAACGATGAAATATACATTTATACTTACGAGACAAAATGAAGCGTCGGGGAAATAAGGCGAGAGAGAGAGAGGGAGAGAGAGGAAGCCGAGACTCTGTGTAACTGGCAAGAAACAAGTCTCGCTCTTTTTTTCGTCGTGTCGCGCGTTTCTTTTTATATCGCGGTTGCGGAAGACGTAGCCAGACTGTTGTCTTTGAGAGAAAGGTAGAAAGAGAGAGAGAGAGAGAGACGAGTCGGTGTGTGCGTCTGTGGCTGAGTGAACAAAGAACAAGTCCCTTGTGAGAAAGCTTCATTAAGCAACCGCCACGGGCGGAAGCTTCCCGGGTGAAAGGGGAAGCAGGGAGAAGCGCGGAGGGAGGAAGCAGGGTGAGACGACGACGACGACGACGAGGCTACAGCTCCGTTATTCCCTTTCCTCGCACGAATGGGACACAAGTACGAGGGTATAAACTGTACCGAGGGGGAAGAAGTACATCTCACCGAGAACACGAAGCTTCCACTTCTCTCCGGCTCTTTCTCTCGCTCTGGGCTCTCCCATTCCCTGTTCTTCTGGTAACGTAAAGCTTCTCTGTCCTCGCAGACGTTTGTCTTCTTCTCTCCCTTATTCCCGCCCCCTTCTCTCTCTCTCTCTCTCTGTCTTCATTCTGTCGCCCGGCAAACGTTCCGCAGCGAGAAAAGAGGAAAGAGAAGAATAAAGAAAGAGGGCAAGGGCTTCAAGTGGTTGCCACAAGCCGTCCTCAACTCCCCGACTCCTTTGTCCGGGAAATTGCGTTTTAATTCTCGCATTCAGCGGCACGGGTTACAAGCATCAAACCGCACGTATTCTCAGACGTAAACCTTGGACGCTCGCCGCTCATCGCGCTTCGGGCTGTTTCGCCAGACGAGCCAACTCGCTCGAAACCGACAGACACACCTTGATTATATGCCTCAAAGAATAAGATGAGAAAAGAATTGATTTATCAAAGAAAATAACGTTCGTGACATCCTCTTGTTAAACTTCTCATCGTTCCTGGAAAAATAATGTCATTCACTTTCGTCTTTCTCTTTGACTATAAATTCCAAAGTCTAACGAAACTGCCCGATTATTTTTCACCAAGATAACAGAGAGAGCGCGAAGGACAACTATACATTTTTTCAGTCGAATTTTTGATATCTTCGCGACGGTGGAGATGAGACGTGAAGAAAAATTCCGTGATTCGTCGCAGGTTTTATTACGATACATCGAGTGAAAAAAAATGGGGTCAGAAAAGTTTTCTCGGTTCAGAGCGGTGCACACGCTCTCCGCGGACGCCGGTATAAGTTATTATGATATAAAAGTAGCCGAATAAGCTACGTCCATTCAGCAGGAATCGGGCGAGTTCGCCCCGGATTTTATATGGCCCATTCGAAGAAATCCCGATGGTCGTTCCGTTTCGTCCGGCAAAGCGGGCAGCAGGGAGGAGAGGAGAGCGATGAAGGAACCATGGCACAGGGGGATGAACTTGTGTGTTATATACGTGTATATTTTAAAGTAACGTTGACGGATAGTCGAGCGAGTATACACGCGGCACGGCGGGACGAGAGAGCTTTCGCAGTCACTATTTTCGACATTTTCCCTCCGACTTTTCCCCCTTTTGTCTCTGTACACCCCGGCGTGTATATACGTCTGTGTTTCTTATCGAAATGGCTCGCCTCGAGCGAGCTCGGAACGGACTGTCGCGGCATTCTAAGCAGTTTTCTCCTTTCCGGAAAGGATGAGCAGCAGCCCGCCTCGCAGCGGCGTGTCTGCTCTCCACCGAACGCGGACGGGGCCGCATATATATACGTAGAATCGGTCTTTCGCTGCGCCCGTAAAACGGAATTGCAATATGTCGTGTCGGGAATGCCGATGAACTTTGCGAGCGTATCTTTTTTTTACGGGCTTACGTTCTATGAATTCCTTACACACACACATATGCATCGGTTGGCCAAAGATTGACACACGAGCGAGCACTTCGCAGCCTCTGTACACGTCACTTATACCAAAAATGGCGAGCTTTAAAATTTTAAACGGCACCGGGGGCGCGTATATGCGGGAGCTCCTCGCGAAATTTGAAAATTCATAGGGATTTCGATTCAGTTATCACTCGCCGCGTCGGAGGATAGAATTTCAAGTGAATATTTTACAGTCCGAGGTAGCTCTCGTCCGCAATCGAGTCATATAACCGCCATAATCGAATGACAGTCTCGATAATCGAGTGAAGCGCGCATAACGGGATAATGGCTCGACAAACGCGCGGATATTTCCTCAATTTTTCGAGGCAATTATTTCGAGAATTAAATTACCCGGAGACCCGAGATTCACGGTTAAACGGATTTTTCAGAGACGCCGGGGAAACAAAGAGGACGACTTGATGTTTCGGCGAGCTCGAGTCTGACGTACAATCGTCCGGATAAAAGAGAGTGCATTATCCGAAACGAGACGCGGAACGAAGTGGTTTAAATGAGAGAACAAAAGAGAGAAAGAGAGAGGAGGGGGAGGGGAGAAAGAGGGGAATATAATAAGAAGATAAAAAGCAGGAGAAAAGTATCTTTCCCTGCTCTATGGCGGTCCCGCCGAGTGAACAATTCCGGTAAGCGGTTAAAGTTAATAATCTGTGTATCTCTCGTTATTTCGATGATGGAAGAACATCACACCCTACTCGGCAAACTCTCGCGCGGCGGTCGCTCTTATATAATATTACTAGAAACATTATGATTGAATGACCGAGCTCGTTGGAGATTCCGCGTATATATATTCCCCGTGATATATCCGACGGAGTAACTCTGAGAACTGCAAAAAGGAGGAGTCGAAAAAGGGGAAAAAAAAACAAAGAGGATTCGCCGAGAGACACGGCGCGGAGGATGAGAAAAGAGAGCTCAAAGTAATGGGAAAAAGAGCGCCGTGCGGCGAAAGTTACGCCGATGTTACCTTAAAACCAAAGCAACCTCCAGGAGTCGAGTTAATGAAGGCTGCCAGGAGAGAAAGAAGAGGGAAAAGTGCCGCGCATGGAGAGGGAGAGAGAGAGAGAGAGACGTAAAAAAGGAGAGAGAGAGAGTGAGATGAGTGAAGTGGCTGCGCTCTCAGCTAACGTTCTTTCAGCCGAAAAATCTTGCGCGAGTGTATATATCCGCGCGCGTTTATATACACACACATATATTACGCTCTTTTTTTCCAAGTTCGCAGGGGTGTGTGCATCACTCACCTTCCAAGCCTCGTCGAGAACTGAACAAACCGGAGATAAGGCTTTGCGGTGATTACTCTATAAAATATGTATTACACGAGCACTCGCTCTCCATTTTTTCCTTTTCTCCGTTTTTTTTTCTCTCACTCGGCACGTTCTCTCTTTTCTCCCGGCACTTTTTCTCTCGCTATATTCTTATTCACAAGACATCTTTAAAGAACTGCGCGGACCTCTCGCCTCTCTTGCTCACCCCCCCGCGCGCGCGCGCCGACGTATCCCAGGCCAGATCGTCGTAACTTCCGGAGAACGTTGCATCGCATGAAACCTCCCTCTTGGATAAATATTATTATACGTATATATATATTATACTTTCGGTATAAAAGATATTTTTATGCGATGGTAAAATTGTGTATGGTGTACGTGCAGCTGCATTCGTCGACTCACCGTCCCCGCGCTCTATATATATATATATGCTTATGGATATTTCACGAAAGCCGTAAAAATATTCGAAGCACTGATAAGATGGGATCACTGGTGAATCAACGATTACATGCGCGAGCTTCGTCTCTTGTAAGAAAAAAAAAACTATTATTAAAATTTGATAACGGCGAATTACATATTCCACACACCCCCCGGGCACCTTTTTTCCCAATGGCAGTGTTAATAAATCATTTTTAATCCCCGCGTCGACATCGATTTTACACGAAATAATAATTTGCTTTCGTTGGGGGGGGGGAGGACTCGGGTTTCAAAAATACGTGATGGATAATTGGTTAAATTGGCGGAGCTTACGGCTAGAATTTCGGCTTGTAATTTATTTTCTTGTTAACTCAATTATCGGATCGCAGAGAGAGCCGATGTAAAAACGATTGAATAACGCGACATAATAATATGACATTAGTACGAGTATGTACGCACGGATGTGGACAGAGAAACGTTGCCGAAGGGCGCACGCGGCCCTAATGCTAAGTAATAATGGGTTCGGGTGTAATGCATCTGAAACGAACGATCCCTCAGAGCAATTAAAGGTCACGTTGCTCAAGGTATATAACGATTAAAACGTGCAAACATTTGTTATGTATATCGACACGACGAAAAGAGAACGTGCGAGACACGAGGTTGATATATATATATATATATATATATATATATATATCGCTCATGCATATGCACCTCCTATGTAAATATATTAAAGGTTATAGGTAATTGGAAAACCCATGCGATAACGTCGTACAAGCGAACACAATATCCTTATAATTACAGATATTCCCTTCGATCACGTTTCATACACGTAATGTATCAATTATTCAGGTCCTGATAATACCTACATAGATATATTGATTCGAGGAAAAAATAATTAATTGTACGCTTTAGGTTATTAGAAACCAAAAAAGTGTGTACTTTTATAAATATGTAAAGTGAGTAATTAAATATACGCCATAGCCAGTTAAAATAACACTGAATGTGTGTATAATAATGAAATTACTCACATTTCGTAATGTATCATGTTACATTTCCTGTTTAATTTAAAGGTATTTTCGTATATGGAAAAATTCGTAATTTTTTTTTATTTGAATAGCTTATTATTTTATTGGAATATTTCCGCGTGGATTATTAACAAATATTTCATCTGTATATATTGAGTCCAACTCAATAATTAGTTTCATAATAACGATGCAAAAGTCAGTTTCTTGGCTTTTTTTAAATGATTTTTTTTTTGCGTTTCAATTTTTCAACTGTTGTTGTATATACTCCACAAAAAATTTCTGATCTAATAACTTATTTTAATTGTTTAAAAAAAGAATAGAATAAATGTCGAAATTTGATGTCTCGTAGAATGAAGAAATTTCTATTTATATTTAGAGATTGAAAAACTTATAAATGTTATACTCACGAGAAACGTGATATTCAATGCACACGTAACAGTGTAAAAAAACACCCTTAATCTGCACATTACATATACTTTTTAATATGTTATTTTAGTATAAAAATCAAAAATCACTTGGTCGAACCATTTTTTCGGATGCGCAATTCTGTTGGTGCACAGTTTAAGAATGACGAGATAGATTAAAGAGCACTTTCATGTTAGAAACAATGTAACTCGAACACCAGTATATTCTTGAGAGCGCAATATATATATATATGTAAATTCGTCAGGTCTGCTCTTAGGATCCTAAAAGCGAGTTACCACGGCTGGTTTCAAGCCCGCCTATCGAAAACCGCACGTGTAGGCGATGAAAGCCGTACTCAAACCCGGAGGTTAGGATCTGTGCCTTGCCTCTCTGCGTACATATACATACATATATATATATAACCTGCTTCATTCGTTTATTCTCTCTCAGGCGGCTCTTTCCGCCGTCGCCTGCTCGCAGGCGAAGCCCCCGTGCGAAAACGAGAAAGTAAATCGGAGCGTACACAGAAACGTTTCCTCGTCGTCGACCGTTTCCGTCTACAATGTTCCACATCCGTATCTAGCAAGTTTATTCCAGCCATTTTCAAAAATCGAACAAATTTTACCCTATACTTCGACATTTTCCTCGTGAGAATATAACTTTATGCGACCATTCCATTTTTTTTTCTTCGTCAAAGTAATTTCAACGTTCAACTTGCAGCAGACAAGTTCGAGTCGAGTTTTGCATGCATGTGAAGTATACTTTTATGGAGATAAGATTTTAAAATGCCCATCGACCCCGCGACAATATGAACAAGTCGTGAAAGTGTGTTTAAGTTTTCGATTTTTGAAAATCGGCGCGGTTACTCTGTGGATTCCTTTATACCTTCCCTCGTCTCTTCGTGTGTTTGGATTCTATCTTACTCTCTCATATCTGCTCGACTCCATGATCGTCAAAAGCTTTGCGAAACTATTCCCTTTAACCATGCTCTCGGTATCGTTTAATCCGCTCTTATCCCTCCCACTATCCTCGATAGTTATCGTCCCGAGTAAACATGTCTAAATCCGTATCTACTTCGTATACTTTCATTCGCACACATACTAAAGTAAACGTACAGAAAAAAAGCTCCGTTTCTCTTTTTAATTTATATTTTTTTTTCTCATTTTTTACGAGTCATCTTTTTTGACTATGTAAAACGCGAAAGAACTCCTCTCTGAGGTAAAAACTTTTTAGGTCATATCTACTCGTGTCAGCATTTTTTATCAAATTTATTTGGCAAGTTCGATATTATTTTATGAAAAAAAAAAAATAAAAATTAACATGGACTGCACCAATTTTTTACCTTCGGAGTTTCGAAAAAAAATTTTTAACGGGAGCAAGTCTGTTTTATATTTTCTACGTGCATTTTTTTCAGAAGTGAAAAAAGCTGCTCATATCGATATATGAAAATTATTTACTTTCCTGTATGCACTAAATTGCACTACATTTAATTTGTATCTTGTCTGGTGAAAAAATTATTACCCTGATTCAAATGAATTTTCATCACAGGATGTCAATGACGTTTTTTTTTTCAATGAACGATCAAACCGACACTTTATACCATCGATATCAAACTTCAAAGCTGTAATGAAGACAGACATATTGTTTCTAAATATTTTCCATGATAATAAAACCCAAAACCAGTTTTCAACACTTTAACGTGTACGAGAAATAAAATAGGGAAAAAAAGGAATTTTCTCAACAACACTTTATCGATTTTCTCTATGCTCGATGACGAGTTTTCATATTCGTGAATTGAAATATATTGAATGTGATTTCGAGCTTGTATCGGATTTTAAAGTTAAATGACAAGTCAATTCGAGTTGAAAGTACGCGAAGCGACATAATATATTGTTTCCAATAAAATCTCGTTACAGAGTCAATAAATTCTTTTTTATCAATAATGTATGCATATTATTGAATCCCCTTTTTCATACTGGAAAAAAAAATTGCACTCCATATTGTTAAATATTGAAAGCATATGAGGTACGTTATAGAACGCCTTTTTTATGCGCTGAAAAAATATTACATTTTGATATTATTAAATATCGAGAGCGTGATATACATGAAAAATTTTAACGCTTTTTATCCGCTCACGCGCTCTTTTTTTCTTCAGCTTGAGTTAATTGACTCGCGGTTAACGAATTTATCGAGTCCACACGCAGCTCGGTGTGCAAAGTTCCACCGACGAATTTATTCATGGTGAGCTTAAACAGAGAAGTTACACAATGTAGATGCAAGCACGTGTAAAAAAGAGAAGCCAGGATAGTCGGGGAATGAAAAATTACAGAGAAAGGAATTCTGCACACGAGAAACAAAAAATTACTCGATATTGAAGTGCTTACGTTATTCTCTCTCTTTTTTTTGAGAAAAAAAAACATTATCAATGCGGTGATACAGCTCGAGATAAATTCATTGAGAACAATCGGACGGGAGTCTCGATGGGGAGACGAGATTCGAGCCTGACTAAATATTGGAGATGTCCCGAATGGAGAGAAGAGGTTCAACGCATCCAACCATGCAGACGTGTACAAGTGCATTATTCCGAGAGTCGGGCTGAAGCATCACGAATATAATAGGACGTTGAAGCGTGTATTCACTCAAGTACTCAACACTCAAGTTCGCGATTATTCTTTTCTTTTTTAGTTGGAGTACGCAAGTTTACAGTTAACGAGTTCCTGGGTATACGAGCTCATTCAAAATTAACAAACAATGCGATCAAAGGGAGAAACGTGTGTCTCTATTCTCGAATAAAAATTCCACCTGTCGTATACATTGTTTTTCGTATATACTTGTTTTTTAATGAAAAGAATTGTGAACGTTTTTTTGTTATTTTTTGTTATTTTTTTTTTTATTTCTCGAATACGTGACGCGAAAAGATAGTTCGATCATATTTTTCAGAGAAAGAAATAGAGGCGCGGAGGGAGATGAAAGAGGTTTCGAAAACGAACGTCGTTCTCCCGCGGCGAAAATGTTCAATCTATATATATTGTTGGAATGGGAAGAAAAAGGGGATGGAAGGTGCACGGGCGAGATCGCCTTGTTAAGCGTCGCGAAAATTTTTTTCCCGTCCTCACGGTTCCTCTTTTTTCCTCTCTATCTCCCTTTCTGGCCCCGCCGACGGGTAGTTGTCCCCGTATACCGCTTGAGGGAAAAACAACGAGATTTATCGTCCGGATAAAAAGATAACGCAAAAACAAGCGCCTTTCGTTCGGCCGCTTTTTTCCTTCTCTCGCTATATAGATATATATATATATATTTGTGTATATATGTGTGTGTCCCTTCGCACCAATATTCACGTGTCTGCTTGTCTCTCGCACACTTTTTTCCCCGCTTCCCTTCGGCCCATCGTCATTCTCCCCTTGTTCTTCAACGCAATCTATACAGAACATTCTTCGTCGACGCGTTCATCCCCTTATTCTCGCCAAATACAGAAGCAAACATCCCCGAAACGAAATTCTACGAAAACGTTCAACAATCTTCATAACCTCAATGCCATATAATGCGTTTTAAATTCATCATCGTGTAGACGAAAGTTGAGAACAATCTTAGAATCAAATTTAAAATTATAGAATGCATGAAACTCGAGGAAATCCCGCGGGACGAATATAAAATCAAGAGTTTCTTTTTTTCTTTCTTTCGCGTGAAAAATCGAGGCAATGTAACGTGTCAAGCGATCGAGGCGGGGAAAAAGGGACAAATCTTCGGAGGAATAAGATTCAACGCGGAAATTCCTCGGTGCGTGATAAACGTCAGTAAACGGTAGCTTTGCAAATCGAAATGCGAGGGAATGTAAAAAAAAGAGAGAGAGAGAGAGGGGGTGAGGGGGTTTGGGGAAGCGATTACGAGTAACAAAAGCTGGCAATGTTTGAACAGCGAGGAGCGCGTTTTCGGCTGTTTTGTATATATAGGGATTGTAGGTCGATGTAATTTCTGCGTAATTACCGAAACAACCCGGAAACAAGTCTCGTTAAAACTGCCCAACCATATCATCTGCACTGAGATATATATATTTTTTTTATGCGCTCGATACAGGCTGGGGGATAGGAAAAAGGGCGGGAAGTCGGCGAGAAAGTGTGCTAAATGGAACGAATCGCGCCGTTTTCTCTGCCAGAAGCCAATGTGGCGAGAAAGAGAGAGAAAGGGAGGGGGGAGTATGTAAAAGTAGGATGTTCGCAAGGCTGGCAGGTAAAATTTGGGGTTGGTGTCGGATTCGAGAGCGTGACACGAGCGTAAATGAAGGGTTTTGGGTTTTTGGCGCTCACCAAACTGCTGTCCGCCTGACCAACGTCGTTACAAGAATTATAATCATCCTGTATGTGTGCCAGAGAGTACGTATATTTCCCTGGCGTATTAGTCTGCGTGTAAGCCGCAAAATGAGGGCTGAAATTCGTTTAATGCACGCAATCTACGACATAAACACGCGAGCTCCTGTTAAAATCCTAAAAGTTGCCAGCCAGCGTTCGCCAATAAACACGTATAGGTGAATTTGCCCAACATTTTATCTCGCATCTCCGTACGTGTATTCGTGACGCGACTAATAAATAGGATCTAATTATCGGAGGATCCAACGAAAAGAGATTTCCGGGCGCTCTTTTGGGCATGATAAAAAACAGAAATGGAAAGATATCTATTTTCATTCGTTTCATATTATCGATGATATACGATAACGAAAGTTTTATTATTGTTGTGCGCGTTTACCTTTTCGACCTTTTTATTCCTAAAGGCTGAAAATAATATTCGATCAATATTTGACCATCTCATTATTACTCGCTCGTACAACGACGTAATCGATAACTATTATAGAAAGTGCGCACCCCCCTCGCGTTCTCTCTCCCTTCAACAAATGATGAGATTATTAAAATAAAAAATATATACCCTATAATAATCGTACCTATAAATATTATCTTATCGAATTTACTATACTATAAATGTTCGAAAAAATGGCCTATATATAGAAAGATAAGGGAAATGAAGAATTTTCTCTTTTTCCACCCTTCGCGAGATCCGCATCAAATTTTTCAACCATATTTTCGGATGATCGCTCGATTATTCGTGCGCATATTACGGGACTATCTACTCGATACACCCGCTCTACGGAGCAACTTCGGAAGGGTCGTCCGGGCTCCGGAATAACGCTGAAAACATCATTTTTTTCTCGCAGTGTCCAAAACTTGTTCGATCGATAAAAAAAAAGTGTTCATTTTTCTCAAACTAACCACGCCGAGGTTTTATCTCGGAAAAAAATTTCCCCGACTCAACAGAAACAAATGGAACTTTTTATGATGGCTCAAAATCCTCGAAAAAAAAAACATTACGGGGTGCAGCGCGACTGTAATTTTGACGCAGCGAGTGGCGCAAAAAGTTGAGGAAATATAAGAACGTCGCATTATGTGAAAGCAAGTTGAGAATACGAGAGAAATAGAGGAGCTGAAAGTTGCTCATATTGAGGAGAAAATGTGTTTAAAGCACGAGAGCAAGAAATTTGAGGCGCAAAATTCGAGGATATGACAAGCGAGCTCAGTGCTTAATTCCCCGCAAGCTGTCTCTTTTGCAAGAAAGGTCGGCTGGGGAATCTGTGCTCTGTTTTTCACCAGGAAGCTTATACCATATTATGTTCATTGTGTAAAAAAAATAATAATAATAACAGAGAGGACAAAATTAATTTCCCAAAAATTGCGGTAAATTGTGAATTTAACATTGATAAAAAAGATAGTGCCAATTAATTGGTAAATAAACAGGAATTTTGTGGACGAGGCTGCGTCTATAAATACGAGTGTACATTCGTGACATCTTAATTTAACGAGAAATTCAACACCGGCTCTACCACGAGGAGAGAATTATGATTCTTGGCTGGCCAAAGCTCCGAGCAAAAGCTTCCCCAGTTGGAAGCTACTTTTATCTCATTTCCTCGACACTGTACATCCCCTGGCACGTTGTTGTACTTTTTCGTATTCGCGTCCGCTCGTCCTGTATATCTCTCGCTCGTTGCCAGTCTTTTCTCATATCATGCGTTATCGCGAATATCCTCTCCTTACCATAAATCTCACATTTCTCTATTTACCGTAGATACGTCCACCGACGTATCTCTCCATGGATCTTCATACCTTATACCGTGTCTTTACATCCCTATGTTCCATCCCCCTCTGCCTGCACCAAATATTTATTTCCATCACCAACGAAACCATCAAATAGGATTAATCAAATTTATTACAATTCCATACATTACCCCCTCATCGATGTATATTTCACTGTAAATCTTTCTAAATGCAGTATTATGCTCTTATACAATGCATCGTTGTCATTATAAATCGTCATTTGTTCAATTTAAGTTTCCGTTAGATTTGAATGCTCCGTAAATTAAATAAACGTCTTAAAAATAAAATATATACGAGCAATAATAAAGTAATATATACTATGTGATTATAATCAACAATGATTAAATTCAACGAGAGAGAAAATTTCTAGGATTGTATTGCATAAAATTGTACTGTATTATTTAAAAATGTAATTAAATGGACGGATCGATGCATTTTTTTTCACAACTCTTATCATCGCCTCACAATAAGTGCGCCTTATTATTACATCTTGGTTCGTCAGAAACGAGTGTCGTGCCACTTTGTGAGGAGGGCATGTAAGGGGAACGAGCGAGGGGGGGAGAAAGGAGCAGTTTGCTTCTCCGTTTTCCCTCCTCTTTTCTCGTTTATCCGAACCATCAGTCCGGAAGAAACCTCTTGGCTATCCGACGTTCTCGCGTTACGAGACCGGATTACCGTCCTTCGCCTCTCCTATATAAAACACCAAGCTCGAGTAAGAGGGGCTTAAGCTTCCATTCTGAAATTGCTTGGAAAGAGACGAGGCGGCCGAAGGGGGGGGGACGAGCGGGTGGCGCAAAGAAGAAGGGAAAAAAAACGAACACTCATTCACATTGGCTTCTCCATCCGAGACATTTCCTTCTCCTTCCTGGACTCCCATTCGACAGGCGCCAATAATTATCCGCGTTTTCCCTTATTCGCACTCCATCCCTCTTCCTAATACCCCCTGACTTATTCTTCCTATTGAAAAATTGATGTACCGGAAAATAAATGAATTTTTACGCCTCGAGCGCACTCGCCCCGTTTCTCTTTTTTTTATCCTCCGAATTAAAATTGTTTTTCCATTTTGTTTTTTCATATCCCTCATTACACATGCAAAAAGGAGAAAAATAATGGAGCACCGAAAAAAAACACGTGTACCTCTTCGAAAAGTGCGCGAAAATTTAAAAAAAAAAATATTGGATAAAAGTAGGCGTTTACAAGCGAAGCTTTTTGTCCCATCAACGCGCATGAAACTGTTTGGGTGTGGATGAGTATGGGAAAATCGTCGGGGAGAACAAAAGCCATTTTCATTCTGTTAAACGAATTTTCCTTTGGGCTCCCTCGTGTACCTTGGTCGTCCGGGTACACACGATGTCATTACATCGAAATTGTTGTGAAAAAAGGGGGAAAAATGGCACGCCCTTTTATCGTCATAGTTAACGATATTTTTTTTCTTTTGTTAGAGCGCGTATATCGGAAAAGCTGGTTTTCAGTTTCTCGACTACGTCCACGTGTACCTTAGGCTCTTTTTGTTTCATTTTACTCTCTCGAATTCTGTCCGTTTCACTTTTTTTCTCTGCCCGGTGCCGATTTACCAGCCAGGTTACGCGATCCATCACCTGATAACTACGAGTTTTGTCGTCATTTTCGCAAACGAACGTGAGAGAAAGGCGGAATGTAGCGTGAAAGAAATAAATAAAAAAGAGGGGGGAGGGGATGCGAAGAAAAAGTGAGAAACAGAGCAGACAGGGATAAAGCTTGAACAGGCGCGAGGCTCGAAAAAGTAAATTGCCGCTGGCTCGCCTCGATGTCGCTGAAAAGTTTGAAATAATAAATTTTATCGCTCCTCGTTCTTTTTTTTCCCGCTGTCGGATATACGAAAGCTACAACCGTTGGACGAGAAATCCCCCTAAATATGAGGCTGCGGTGTAAGTGAATCCAACGATATGAGACTCACCGCGGAGAACGAGAAACAAAAAAAAAGGCTCCGGCGAGATACGTTACGCGGACCGATAGAGAGAGAAAGGGGGAGCAAACACTTTTTTTTTCGTACCATATTTATTCGGATTTTTCGAGCAACCCCTATTTTTCGAAACGTAAAAGCTGCCCTGATCCCACTTTTATCGGCTTAACCCCTTTGATCCCAGACCTACTCGTCCTTCTCTCATTTTTCATCCACAATCCCAATTTAAGGGAAGAAAATACAAGGCCACCTCAATAATATTTCGTCGGAACTGTCAGAAAAACGTATTTTCTCTTTTAATGAGGCCAAAATTCATAATATCTAAGATTAATTGGGAATGAAGAAGAAAAAGAAAAAATTATTCCTACAGTATGAGGCAGTGAAGTGAGCGGTATTAGGACAAACGAGGCTCATTATGCGCTAAAAATAATAAAAGAGCGGCCACGTCCCGAAGCCTTTTGAACCTCACGAAACTTTAGCCACGTTTACTGGCAGTTTCGCGTAATAGTCCTGAACTTGGTCGTTAAGATTGCGCTCATATTTATATACAGCACTAACTTGGTGCGGCATTTTACGATGTTTTACGAGAAGTATATAAACGAAGCGGAGGCTTCCCTTTTTCAAAGAACAATAAACCAACTTGAATTAACAATGTGAGTACATTTAAATAAATTTCTAATTATCCCACGTTTGTCCGATATACCAATAAATTATAAAGTTTCTTATGAGTAGAGCTGTGGAACATCACAAAACCTCGATATAATACAAACTTATTA
Organism: Cremastinae sp. A BG-2022a; assembly: GCA_030522545.1. Lineage (NCBI taxonomy): Eukaryota > Metazoa > Arthropoda > Insecta > Hymenoptera > Ichneumonidae > Cremastinae sp. A BG-2022a. The sequence continues at coordinate 28,338 of JAPYYW010002130.1, read as the reverse complement.
TCAAAAAAACAAAAATAAGTTTGTCATTAATTATTTTATGCGCAAAGTATAACTCTCTCGACTCCAAAAATGGAGTGATTTTCAAATAAAGGCGTAAATAGTGTTTTCCAAACTCTGTGTATGCAATTCCAAATTGAAACGAAAAGGCACGAAGCACGCGAATAGCGACGTAAATAAATATCAGTAGAAATAAACAAACTGTGGAAGCTTTAGCATGCATACGAGGTGAAACACACAACTATGAAAAGTGAAAGAAGAAGGGAGAAGGGAATAAGAGGAGGCGAGATAAAGTGAAAAAGTGCATAGAAGTGGCCGAGAGAATCTCTATGCAGTTGAGCGTGCATGTAAATGTGGAGTTCGGGCTCGCGTTTTCGTGTATGTGTGAAAGCGGATAAGATTATGCCACAACTTTAGTCGCGAGTGCACGGAATAGCCTCTCGCCGTGCATCAGTCGCTTTTATCTAATAAGCTTCAAAAGCAAATGCTTTCTACCATAGCTGGAGAAACAAAGATAAGTGTATTAAACGGATTTTCGTTGTGCCAGAATTTCGAGTTGTCAGGCTTGGTCTGCCGAGTACGTGATATCAAAACGTGCTAACCCCTCTCTCCTTCTCTCTCTCTCTCTCTCTTTTACTCCAGGGCCTCTGTCCCCTTTACCATATGAATAAACTAACGAAATATTTCCTGTTGGTTCGAAAAATATGTCGTCGGGACCAAGCTCGGAGCAAAATTCGAAGCTACGTTTTCCAAAAATCAAGCAATATATATGGATATGGGCAAAGAGAATTTGAATAGAAGGGACCGTTTATATTCTCCGACAAACACGATCAAAGATTGATCGAATGATGAATAGAGTGATTGCTATTTTCCGTACGTGTAAATAAGGCAAATATTTGTACAGAAATGAAAAAGGGTCTGCAAAAGGGCGTGAAGAGATGGATAGTCTTATTCAATTATATACCCAATTCAATTGTTGGGGCGATTACAGAATCGCGAATGAATAATGTATATAAAAGGAAAAATAAATAAATAATGTAGTTGAATATATCACGTAAAGATAAAAAATAGAGGCAAAAAGTAAGTTTGAAAAGATATTTAGAGCGATATTTGAAACATATCCAATTAAGAGCGAATTTTCGGACAAATTCCATAATCCTATACCGTATACCGTACACTGCATAACATATTCAAAATTAAATATATATTTGCTTGAAAAATACGAGCGTGGGATTTGTCCGAAAGTGCACTCTAAATTGGGCATTTCACATCACCTTAAGAGAGAATTATACACTGAGAAAAAAGTTTGGTTGAATCAACTGAACGGGCAGACACATAGAGTGCAAAAGAAAGATTTATTTAATTTAACATGATATTTTTTAAATTCAACCAAACATTTATTTCCGTATCTAAAACAAAAGAAACAAAAATTTAGTTGAATCAAATAAATATCATGTTAAATTAACTAAATATTTCTTTCGCCCTCTCTGTGTCCGCCCGTTCAGTTGATTCAAACAAATTTTTTTCTCAGTATAATATAAACGAAAATAAAAATAATGCATAAAGAGAAAGAGTGAGGAATTATAAGTAAAAAAATATGAAAGAGAGAGAGAGAGAGAAGTAGTAAAGGTCGCGATGAATATAGTCGCACGGGGCGAATAGACGGACACTCTTCACAATGGGCGAGGTGCCACAGTGAATCCGGTCCGTATATTGTCAGACACGAGTCCAGCAACCGCTCCACGCCCGGCTCGAACTCATCACCTGTTCCTGACCGTATAAATGCTCCAGTTCTATTATCGGCCTCCGCCCTTCTCACCCCACCGTTCAATCCGCCCCGCTTTCGTACATAACACGCCACGGGACTATTCAGACAACAACAATAAGCCGCATAAACACGCTATTTTCTCTCGGGTCCTTTATTCTGACAACGCTGCACTTTTCAAGCCCTTTGTTTCCCGGATATATCTCATATTTCCTTCTCTCTTTTTTCCTCGACTTTTTTTTACTTTTCCTCTTATTCTTTGTATGACCACATAATTAATTTAGGCTATTTTGGAACTTCGCAGTTTACTCACCGCCGCGTGGTGGGTCAGTAGGGTTGACGTGTTGACGTACACCTGTAACGAGAAAATCATATTATGAAGTTCTTTTTATTTTTGGATTTTTGCCGTAATTTAAATTAGTCGAAAATATACAGTTTGTATGACTCTCCGCCACTAGATAAATTCCGGACGCACTCGTTATTCTGCACTTTCAAATGCTTACAGCTTATAAATTCATAAATTCGTTGCTGCTAATTTCAGATACTCGGATAATCGAATGAACGCGGAATTTGTAAGTCAAATTTTACAAATTTATCTTCACACACTGCGAATTTTATATACAATTCGGATTCACAACATATATTTCCACTGTTGGAGAATGAAAAAAATATTGTGATTCGATGTGAAAGGTTTTTATATAATAAATTTCTCGAATTTTTCAACGCGAGATACACAAATTTAATCAAAGCGCCACAGCGAAATCGAATTATTGAACAATCCCAGAATATCGATGCAAATTTTCGTTACGCAGTTAGAATTGGTTACACACCTTTTCGCATATTTATAACTTTTTACAATTCTTCAAGATATATGAAAGAATATAAATAACGCGAAAAACAAAAGATTCAGAATGCAATGATGGAATTCGAATGAAATTTTGACGAAGGAGACTCGAGACATCGAAAGGTCTTTATTAAATCGTCGAGAAGAAATTTCACCCTCGAATACTCTTATCACTGGCAGATACTGCGTATATAAATTCAAAAGCTCTGGCTAATGTAGCAATTTCGAGTGTACGTCTGATAATAAGAAATGACAACGTTAAGGACACCATTCAGTTTATTTCTCGCCTTGAAAAATCACTCCTGAAAAATATAGCCATACACAAGTGCACAATAATACTCGTTCAGACTCGAAGCGAATGTACATGTCGGGAGGGGTTATAAGTTTACTGTCACAGCGAGCGAAAGAGAGAAACGGAGGGTATAAGGGTGAAGGGATCAAGGTAGGGCGGTAGGAGAGATAAGGCGAAACGTGGGTAGACTCGCTATTCGCCAGAACGATAACGTATCGTACCTCTATATAACTCGAGTCTTTCCCTTTCCCCTCGCCACTGAGATTTCTCCCCTTGTCACTTTTCCTTTCCTCGCAGAGATTAATAAAAAAAAAAACGGTGTATAATTTCTCAAAAATACTTATCGCGCTTCAATTTTTGTTTTTTGAGCTGCAAGAGCATTTTGAATTTTTCGATTGAAATAAAAGAAAATCGGAGCTAGTGCCAAAAAAGCGAGGGAGGGTGCTTTTTGAACTGAGCTAAGTTAAAGGATTTTTTCCGCCTTTTATTCCAAGTCTGGCTTGTCTGCCAAACGGCTTGACATCTAACGCGGGAATGGAAAAATCGGAGTCGGGACGAGAGACAAAGCGGAGGAAAAGGTGGAAAGAACAATGAGAACGAGGGAGAAATAGGCGCCAAGTGGGGAAAGACACCAAATGATATTGTAATGTCGGATTCAAGAGTTGAGAATAAGGCTCTCTTCCAAATTATTATGGTTAGTGGAGCTTGGACTTATTCCAAAGGAATAAGAAGGACGCTCGGCCGGTATACGTGTGCCTAGCAAGTTAGAAAGCGGAGACGTTCGTTTCTCGAGCCTGCTACTTGAATAGGTTCCCTCCTGTCAGTCGAGATGAAAGTGTACGAACTTTTCGACAACCTTCCTTAAATGTACGTAGTCGAGCAATCCTCGTTTCAGAAGTCGCATTTCGTGGCAATGTTACCTATTCTCTCATTTTTTTTCTTCACTTTTTTTTCTACTCTTTTCAACTTTACGCTCGGCTTACTTCGAATGAAAATAATCAGAGGAGCGAAGAAATTTCCTTCATTCGCTCTACTCCACACATTTACATATTTAGATTATATTACATATATTTATATAACATGCATTCGAATAAAAATGGAAAGTTTCTCTACAGTTGATTAATATAAGAAATACGACATTCAAGTTTTTTTGATCGAATTCAGCAACAACGTTGAAACTCATGAGATAACTTTTAATAAAACATATTGTACGTGCGTTTGTAGAAAAAAGTTTATTTGGTTGCGTGGCGCGTCGAAGATCGAATTAAAAATGACAAACAAAGCACCTGCCTCGAGTCCCAGCCACACGGCTCTTAATGAAATTTATACTTTTTTTCCGATTAATGGAATAACTTTCGTTCAAACGTCCATTACTTTTATCCATCGGATCTTCCTCCAACATTCCCACCCAGACTCGCACATTCACTTTTTCCTTCCACCGTCCAATCCATTCGTTTAAACTCTACTTCGACATCAAGGCTGAGAGACGTCGAACACGAGACTGCCATTAAATGGATTCGCGAAATTCGATATCCTCGATATTGGGAAAGGTGTATCTTCGACAAGACTTCCTTTCAAACTAATCTTTGTACGTATAGAACATATATGTATAAACATTCGTTAATGTAAGAACGCAGGTATAAGTGAAACTGCCTCATCCTCAGAATTCGGTCTATTATCAACTTTGATTAAGTAGCTGGGACGAAACCTGGAGAGAGAAAGATGACATTTCCATTCCTTGCCAGTGATTTGCTGCAATGCGTATAATAGTTTATTCTCGTGAACGTTTTCATGATTTTCACTCTCGGTTGAAATAAAAGCCGCAAGCCTACGTGCTACCACTGGGAAGATATCTCGTTTGTGATGCCGAAGCGATTGATAAAATGGCAACATTAGGGATAGAGATTGGACTTTGAGCGTGGTATCGATCTTCCTCTCTCGTTCCGTCTCCTCAGGCGAGCATGATGCGAGAAGAGTGGTTTACCCAGCGCGATAACGGTGAAAACACGATCTCACCCGCGGCTCTCATCTGCCACATTGTCTTACATCAACTCGACAGGTGGAATGGCAGAAACCAGGATCTCAATATATGCACCCTTGTGTGTGTGTATGTATGGGAGCAAAGCAGAAACATGGCAAGAAAGGTTCAGCAGGAGGTATAGAAATAAGGGAGGGGGGGGGGGAAGAGGCGAGCCAGGTTCACAAGCAAGCCCGAAGAGGGATCATTCATTATTCAAGGCGCGCACGACTGACGACTGCAATCCAGCACGCACGCCGCGAAGCTCTCATTAATTCGCTTTATAGGTTTGCTTAGTCGCGGTCGAGACTCTACACGGATTTTCGTCACACCCTCTCCCTCCGTCACTTTCCACCGCAATTTCTCTTCGCTACTCTCTCTGTCCTGTTCTTCCTTGCTCTCTAAACTCTTTCATAATGTCTGAGAATACATGTGTGCGCAGATATTTATTGCTCGTACATGTACTATAAAGACGCATAGACAATTAATCCAACTTCTCTCCTATCATCCTTCGTTATCTCTACGATAAAGTGTTGGCTTTCATCTAGAAATTAAGACATTGAATATTGAAGAATTTTACGCAAGATTTTCTGTTAATGAGGCTGGATACATATAACGAAATGATAAAAATTCGTTTAAATTTGGAGAGAATATTCTTCCATATGAAATACGTGAATACAATTTTTTTTACAATTTTCGTCTACGTATTTTTCGAATAATTGAACCATGAAATAGCCATCTTTAGACAATATATATAGATATACATTTACTACTCGATTACTTGAATTTATATAAATTTCTTTAGTGACAAAGAACATTCTCTCTAATTTTTATCATGTTCTTAACAAATTTCCTTTCCCTATACTTTTAACATGTAAATAAACGTCATTTATTTTCGCCATTTGTAGCCAACCTCTGTAGGGTGGCTACAAATTTGTAGTCTGTAAGCTAGAATTCTGGGATTTTTCAATTTGACATTTTTTCAAAATTAATATTTTTTAACAGAAAAATTTGTTCTATCAAATAAGTCGACGTACTTGAAGAAAATTTTCAAAAAGAGGTTAAGAGTCTACTCAAACTTTTCGATCAAGCACCGTGGCAAAGTTTCCTATAACAACTGCAAAAGGGTTACCAAGTCGTGGAGACTTTAATAAAGTTTTGGAGTCGAAGCGAGTGTCGTCTTTCCAGGGGGTGGATTATCATTTTATATCGTCAAAGGGCTCAAAAATAATTCATACATTCTCTCATGGGTTGGAATTTTATGCAAAATTGATAGCAGAAAAAAAGGAAGATTTTTGAAGAACTTGCTACAAGATAATTATTAAAAACTGTAAAGTATTATATGTATCATATCAACGTCTGATCAATGACGAATATTTTTCAAGAATTACTAGATAAAATTATATGAAAATTCAGGCCTGAAATAACTGATCAATATTATTGCAAGACGCTGGTTATTTATAACAGTTCGTAATAGAAGGCTGGGTATATATTCGTTATATTCGTTCATGAAATACCAAAACGAAGCATCACGAGGGAGCAAAAGAGCGGGTGGGGGGTCGGAACAATGCTGGTTATTTCTAGAATTTCGAATTTTCGATTCGGTATTAGATCAGTTGTACAGTCCAATTGGATGAGAGCTTTCGCTGGGAATACCTTTCACGCATTTCAAAGATAAGCGAGACGTTTCCTCGTTGTTCATGAGAAGGAGTAAAGCTCCGCGATATTCAGGCTTCTGAGAAACCTGGAGAATCTCTTTCTCTCATCCACCCTCTCTCCTGGCTTCTCTGCCTCTAGTGCACACGTATCCGTGGCAATTCTCTTCTTCCTTGCTTCCGCCGCTCTCTTCGGTGTATATCGATGGCAAAGCAAAGCCATCCTATATTTATCTCCTGACTCCGGGGGTGTTATTCATCGTCTCATCCGAGGCTCAAACCATCCTGAAGAGCTGCCACGCACACCTCTATGTATATAAAACCCGATAACCGTATTCCCATCCATCTCCTACGATCCATTTCGCATTACTTACGAACACGTCAGGCGTCTCGTCAGTCTCTTCCTGCTTCGACTCTCAGATATTCCCCGCGAGGTAACCAAATAACGGTACAAAATTTCTAGGATCGCATTCCTCACGGTCGAACTGTACATTCACGAAAAATCCAAACGATGTCTCGACGTTACAAATTTTATCCATTGAAGAACGACAGGGATAAAATTAACGTGGAATCGATCGATTATTCGATACTTGTCAAAATTCAATTCAAAATTATATGGGTTTAAACTTAACGTCGATTCAAGATTTACTTATACGAGGATATTCTCATCAATTGACATTTTAATGTAGAATTGTGAAGTTATAAAGTGAATTTCTCGGTATTATTTCAGGACCCAGCTGAGCGTTGACAAAATGTAATGTTCCTGCAATCTTCTCACAGAAGAACAATAAAGCAAGCTACAGGACACTTTTGTGTTTATATATTGAAGAGAAATGCAGATATACATGAGAAGTGAAAGTAACACAAGGAGAGGACAGAGAGAGAGAGAGAGATTGGTTTGTGGTTCTTCGTACAGAACAACACGTTTATGCAACGCTCGCATATAATAGACGTTTCCCTTTGTCTTTGCGATCTGTCTCGACTCATGGGACAAACACTGCACAGCCGCATCACTATCACTATTCATTCGACGTCCACTGGCTCGTCACAGGACGAGCATAACCCAATGCAACATGAGATAAAGCTCTTCTCACGAGCAAAGCTTCTCGCCTATTTCGCCAGCGTACGTCTTCTCAAGTATATTACGCGTCCTCGTTTTCGTTCGAGCGAGCGATCGCTCTCCGTTTTCCCATTCCCGTGGTTCCCACTTCAAAAGGATTATATCAAGCGAAAATTGAATATGGATCGTACATCCGATCTGCTCGCAGCGAGATACATTCTGAAGAACTGAGCGGAAAGAATGTTTAAGACAATCGAATCATGCACCTCAAATGCAATTACAAAGACTAAGACCCCCTGTTTAAATATTGTTAGCGTAAAGGCGATGCACGCGTGCTAATTTCGCGCCCGTGTATGCAAAAGCCCGAGGACGGGAGGGATGACAGCTTCAACAAAGTTCAGAACCCCACGAGCTTCCCTCTTGTCCGAATTGAAATCACGAGACCTCCGTGAAGGCCCGCCCAAGCGCGACAATGTTATATTAAATTATCCCTGTCTCAAGCATTTTCATAATTAATGTACCTGGGGTCAACTGCAAAATGAATTTATGCCGTCATTGGAATTAATCACTTGTCGGTCGAAGAAATTTTAACTGGGGCACAAACTTGATGGAAGCAAATTTGAAGTTTTGGTTAAAATAAAAACATTCAACCGCACTTGCACGAGATTTCGCAATTCTTAATGAAGTCATGCGTAAAGTAAACTCCTTTAGGTAACGCGCAACTTGAAATTCCACTCCAAGTTTATGCAACCTTACGCAACGAGTTAATCTCCCGAGATATTACATGATTTTGATGTATGCTGTGAAAGTTCTAGCGATCCCTCAGTAGCAAAAGCTTTCATGGTAGAAGTGAGTAAATCGATTTGATGCTCGGGCCTGAAGCTCGTGACGCAATAACTTATCCCAATGTTGTTCGTTAGCTCCGTATAAAGCTAATTGGACATTGTCCGTAAATCTCGTTACGTCAGAACCTGCACTCAGCATTATACTCGACTTGAGGTGAAAATAACGATACGTTTTAGTAAAGCGCTTACGCAGTAATTTGGAGAAATCAAAGCAGCTCAATGGCGAGCTCCCCAGTAGAATCTTGTTAAAACTGCGAATGTATGGGAAATCATGAAAACGCGAATTCTCTTGAAAATTATAAGTCAGTGAAGATTTGGACGGTCAGAATATACACGTAACAATTCATCACATGGAATATTAATAAGCATAGCCCAAAGCTTCCATTTAATTCTCATTTGTGAGAACAAACGTTATAGCTGAAGGTTTCGCTGCGCACTCGTACTCTTTTCATAGTCTACAATGGTAGAGAAAAAAAAACAGAGCTTCCATGAGGAGTACGCTATAATTGAGGCCGGATTTAGATTTCTACGCCCACGCGCCGCTACGATAATGATAAATTATAATCCTGCGAAAGCGAGACCGCTGCTGGGTAGCCATGGAAACGGGGAGGATAGAACGAATAGAGGAACAAGGACGATCGGGAACTCGGGGAAAATTGCGAGTTGCGTGTAGGGGCTGGTCGGCGAATGCGTGTGTATCTCGTGGCTAGGCGTACCGAAGATAGAAGGAAGCGAACAGCGAGAACACAGGACCGGAGTTGTGTGCCTTTCGAGCCACCTGAACAACCCCATCGCTGTTGTCACTGACGGTGGCAAGTGTATTTTCCCCAACCACCACCATGACATTCACCTCTTCGAGCTAGCACTTCCCGCAACGCCGCACCAAACACACTACACATATACACAAACGCCCATCATATAGTGCTCAAGTTCTATAGGTGGCAAAGCCATAGTCATCCTGTGACTGCGGGTTGGTCGTTTGTCAAACGTCTCCGGCGACGAGGCGAGGGTGCGGATGCTCGGATATGCCCCAACGAGATGGAGACTGAGCGTTGACCGGACCTCGCGATACCTCGACGTCGTTGTTGCCCGTGGGATGTGCTTTACCCGCGTGTCGTGTCCGACTGTCCGCGTCTGGCCGATATAACTTAACCCCTTTATGCCCTCAATCATCTCTACCGTGTGACGCGAGTATCTCCTTACGAGAAAATGCAACACTTTGACAACGGACAGTGCTAAAACATTCTATAGAGAATGTATTGATAGGAGATTATTTAAAAAATAGCTTATTATAACGATAAAACATTTAAAGTAATGTCCAATTAAAGTGGCATTTCTGATGCCCTATGTAAATAAATGTATTTCTAGGTACTATTTTATATTATTAATCAAGAAATTTTACTGATACTCTTGAAAAAGCGATTAATGCAAATACCCAACCTATTGCGATGCTAGTGTTCATTGTAGGCTAGCTTAACGATCGAGTCGTGTTACAGGACTCTGGAACAGGAGTTCGAAAGATACCTTTTCTACAGGATTTCTCTGTTAGGATACGGCTATTATAGCGTGTGGACACGACTACCACATACAGTCTCATTCAGGTCCTACCGTATCTGATGTTACCCGTTCAGAATAACCCGGGCCTAACTGCTCAATGCACCGAAGCTTGGGACGACCCCTTCTATGACCGGACCATGGGAGCTTCAATTTAGAATGCTAATCAGGCCCGACTCTGCTATGGCTATCACATTTATCCTCCCACTCTCTCCATCTCTACGTCATTCCGTTCTACCCTTACATTCATCCCTTTGCCACATCCGTAGGCCCGCACAACTGCAGAAATTCACTCTCCGTACAGGCATTCATCTTTACCATTTACTCAATATCATGCTTAACACAACATAGTTTCGATTCGAAGAAATTGCATCAACGTCTACTATGAGAACTAATTTTTGAAATTCACAATTTGAAAAGTAATTTTCAATATTTACTATAGTCTAGTCCCATCAATTGTTCAACAATTGATTTATATCAATCACTATATTGACAGTTTTCATTGAGATTCGCTAGTGCTGTAAAAAAGTTAATTTTTTTCCATTCTGTCGAACGGAATGAAGACATAGGCATTATAACGAACGAATATCGTGAGAGCATGGTGAAACTGTACCGGGAATGAAAGCACATCAACCAAAGGGTTGGCTGTTGCCGTCGGAAGCAGGAAAAGCTGTTGGAAGAAGAATTATCGCACGCAATGAAAGCAGCAACATCGCTGGCCATCGCTGGAAAAGGAGAGGAGGAAGCGGTGCTAGAAAACCGCAGAGAAGAGAGATGGCAGGAAGAGAGCTCGACTGGAAGCACAGGTTGAAGGGAGTGTACGCTCACATCGCCAGGATGAAAAGGATCGGTAATCCAACAGACGACGACTCGCCGGTGGAAGATAATTAAATTCGAGAGGCGCATCCCGCGACTCATCCTGAATGTAGGAGACGCTTATACGGATTCTCGCTGCGCTGTACAAGCACGCACCTCTCTGACCACACTACGCGAATTTAACGCTATACGCTATGAAGTGGCGGCTTATTCCATTGCAACTGCAGAGCTTCCGCAGTCACATTCATTTCAACGTGAATCACGTCGTATGATTCCTTTTGATAATATTATTTTTAAATTAAAGGAAATTACGAAAATTAGTGGTCTAATAACTCCAACAAAGAAAAAATAAATCATATCAATTTTTTAAGTATGTGAAGTATATCGAGTATATGAATTTTATGTATATGAATAGACTAAAGGGAATTTTAAAAACAGAAAAAAAATATGTTATTTAACAAATAGTTAAATATATTGACCGGAATGTACTATATGTAACATCTAAAGAAGGGAGCTGTTGTTTTAGCAATTTCTATGTGCAAAATTTGCTCTCATTTTGCACGTGTCTAACTCGTCTACGAACTCGTCTGATACATATGCCTAGTTTATTATAGATTTGAACACGTTTACCAATACACTCTACACTGTATTGTTTTCTGTAGTGAATGACCTGGATGATACCAGCCGAGTATGAATATATCGCTGTACCTCATGCAAGAATTGTTTAGCGTATTATAAGCCGAACGATGTTCGTTATAATCATAGCTGTCTAGCGAATGTAGCTTTCAATTCAAAATTTCTATGAACCTGATGCCAGTATTAGATGAGTACAAAACAAACTAAATGAAGATATATTGACACAAATTGAGGAATTCGTTATTGTAAATTCCCATCCATTTGTTTTATGTCATAAAGACTGAAATGATGCTCACATCTAGAGGCGAGATTCCATGGTAAACTCAATCAAAATCAAGTATTATGAGAAGTATTTCAATAAAGCAGAAATGAGTCTAGAATTTAATGCGGTCCATTGCTAGTAAAAAATAAGTTGAACATTTTTAATTCTATAACTGACTTTGTATGTTAAAATTGACTCGAGATTTATGCTTTTTATTTGCATTATTACAAATTTTTAGAAGTTATGCGCAATTTCACATGTTAAAAATGATAAAAATAAAAATTCTAGGTAACAAACTGGTGCTCAGATAAAAAAATATCTTATCATATTCATAAATGTGATTGTTAAAAAAAAAACTCTCGATTTATAAAATTTTCGATAAAGGCCGACAAAAATACTTCAGATTAAAAAATATCTTATCGTATTAATAAATGTGATTGTTAAAAAAAAACTCTCGATTTATAAAATTTTCGATAAAGGCCGACAAGAATACTTCAGATCGTAAAAAAATAATGGAAAAAATATCTACGTCAGAATCCCTTGAAAAAAAAACCTATTTCTCAGAATTATCGGAAAATTTTTTATCTATAAAATGTCCGATAACGGAGGATAAAAAAAACATAAACTTGTGAAATTTGCTGTTTTACCGCTAATTATACAGAAATTATTATTTAAGCCGAACCATCGAAAGTTATGATAAATGTTCATCAGCGATGGTCCAGCCAACGAATTTAGCGTAACCTTAATAGCCGATGTATAAAGATGCTCCATACAAAAGCTTGATAGTACGAAGAGGCGATATCCAATTTCGATAAGCCACTATCGACAAGCCGGGAAAGCCGAGGACGAATATCAACGTTGGCAAGAGACAGCGGCAGCAGGGGATGAAGCTTGCTGCGGCGTTAGCTGACGCTCGATGGTGAACCAGCACGATCACTTATGCCACGATAGATTGATCGTACGGGGGTCTAATCGTACGCTTCGAGAAATTAATCCCCTCTCGCTAAGTACATTATCTCCACACAACGGGCGCTGGGGAAGGTTTCCCCTCGTCTTCCCTTCACTTCTCTCGGCGAACCCTTGGTTCGCCCACCCACTTTTCTTCCTGCACACGTTTACGGAAGCTATCGACCTGCGAAAGCACCGATCGGTACCAGACTATGCAGCCAAGAATATATATATTCGTGCCTGAACGAATTTCTATGGCCTAGAGGCGAATTCTGTCGTAAAGGTACCGTCGCGCATATACGGACATGACTGGATTAGTGTCAACACGTTAGGCTGTTCAGCCTTTAGCCAACGCAAATTTTAACGACGTACTTGAGGCTTTACCGGACGCGTATGCGCATTTGGGAATATCACGCTGCAGTTTCGAGCTTTCCCTCGAATTATCGAGCTCGTGTGGTAAATTAAGAGTTTATGAATCCATCGACGATCCCGACTATATTCAGTATGACAACACGCTTATAATGAATAATGCGCGAGAGAGGAATACGGGAGAGGATCGACGAGTATCCACGTATGATGGATGGAGTGTGCATTGCATCTTGAAACTGTACATAACCCGAAGGAGTTTCGAATCCGAGCGAATACTTGTCGATAGTTGGCAACCGCGCTCTTGCCACGTGCACTTGTACATCGGCCTGGCATTCGCGATGTAAGAGTTTGGAAATTGAGTAAGAACGTGGAATCAAGATAGGGGGCGAGAAAATAAAAGATACAGGGGAAACACGAGGGATTCGCCAATATCGGAATTCTCTCGAGAAGTTGCGCATGTATATATATCTATAGGACCGAACGATTCTTCCATCTCAAACGTATATCCACTCTCTGGCGCTCTTGGTTTCGTCGATCGGCGCGAGAAGGTTCACGTATTTGGAAGGGGAAGCCCGGGAGGCTGAGCCTGAGAAAAGGGTGAGGGAATACAGAGTTGAGAAGCGGAGTCGTATAGATGGTATAGGAAGTTTCGTTATCTCGAGTTACGTCGGCACTCGTTATGATCGAAGTTTGCTTCTACGGTAGACGGGCGTGCCTCGAGTTGCCGCGCAACCGCCGTGCTCCCCCGTTGTCTTCTCCAGCTACAAGCGAACACACACGCCAGATTAAAGTGGTGGACGAAGCGGAAGAGCTATGCGATCGCCGGAGACACACATTCACCGGCGAAATCTGCTCATCCTTATAAACTCGTGATTGGAGAATCGTCGCGAGTTTAATACCCAGCAAAATGATCAAGTATCCACCCGAGCTGTCGCTAAAGTTCGTGCTCGAAAAGCATTTTTTAACCTTTGCGTCTTATTGTTCTCTCTTCTTGCTGGTATCCCATATACCAGTACGAGAATCTCTGTACAATAAGATTTAGAAAACGATTGGCGCGTTGCGAGAACGATATCTATATATACATATGAAGATAGGAAATTGATGTTCCGAGATAGCTCGTTCCATTTCGTAATCAGAATTCCTGCAGCGATAGTCCACTTCGTTCTGGCAACGTGTACAAGTTTTGGAATGTTTACCCAATCAGTGTGCAACGAGTGAAATTGCCGAACCTGTTGTTTCACTATCTCTCCCTGGGCGCATATGAGCCTGAGCCAAATCTGAAAGTAAATTTTCATTGGTACCTCGAGGAAAGGAAACTGAAAGGAGAGCATCCCGGGCTCGTTGCAATAACGGATAGAGAAACAAGAGAAACGCGCTCGGCTGACTGTGGAACACAGCCCGAGAAAGAGAATGAATTAACATAGCAAAGGGCAGACCACGGTAGTGTTTGCCATCACCCTCATGCTGTTACTCGTTGTGGCATCACGGAAGCTGCCGCGAAAACGAGCTCATTTTCATCTTTAGTTGCCCAACCTTGTACTCGCTTGTATATACACGCGTTTCCGTATACATTATTGTTTATACACATAGATTTTGTCGAGTTGCCAGTAATCGCAAAGAAGCAGCATTAAACGGAAGTAACCTCTGACCATGTTTCTTCTTTCCAGGTCATCCATGAATCAGCCAGCGTCAATCATGTAAAAGACTTTGACAATTATTTGAACTTTAGAAATTTATTGTAAAGCTCGTAATCAACGAATTACTGATTCTTCATCAAAAACTACGTTCGTACTTTCTTTACGTCCATCAGCGAAATCCAAGTCAAAAGTTATTCGATTATTATTTAATTTTTCTTATTTTTATTTTAAATTTGTTTTGCGGAAGCATTATTGTGTACCTGCAATTTCAATATGTACATACGTCTATATGTACACGTTTCAATTCTGGATCACAAATTTGATCGTTGAACACTGGAAGAGCAGGCACATTCGAGGATAACGCGGAGAAGCATTTTCATCAATTTATGGTGGCTATCGTGTTTTACGCATGATATATCCTACACCCTAATTTACCCGCAACATCACGCGGTGTTGATCTCGAAAGAGGAGGTGCGGGGAATCGACGTGTGGGAGTAAATGCAGGGGAAGGGTAAGGGTGGGAAGGGGTTGAACATCGTGAAGAGCCAGGCCACCGTAAATTGCACTCTCGCCCTTAATCATCGCAAATTTCACGGTCGTAGAGAAGGGTTAGGCGTGCGTGTCGAACACGCGGAGTTTCCAGCTCATATATCTGTGTAAAATATTCCTACACGTGTATACACAAACACGGTAAGAAATGGGTATCGAGGCAATGAGAAAATCGAACGATGTTGGTCCCTCTCTTCGGTAGCCGGTCCGGCTGTCATGAATTTACGAGTAGGGAGAAAGGGCTCCGGACCATCCATCCAACGACATTAAACTGACTCATCGACAAGCAAAAGCACACACACACACACACGCATCCTCTTTCCCAGATTTCGACCAGAAGCCCACCCTGAACCGTTTCACGATTGGATTATTACGATTGAAAATCGAAAGATACATTTTTCTCAATTCGTTCCATCAAAGTCTTTCATTTTCTTTCATTCACTTCTCGTTGAACAAAAGAGTTCTTTTGTGATATTCGTCATAATGTACAGTTTAATTAATGGATCTCGAGAAATTTTCGCGGTTAAATTCAATGGAACTGACAACAAACGGGTGGAGAATAGCAACGAGTAGCAATAATCATAATTGAATATTACCACTGCTTCGTGTCGCGCAGCATGACGGTGCATGCTTGTTCTACTCCTCGCAGCCTTTCTCTCTTCCCTAATTCGAATCCAACCGCACTGTCATCATCGTCGGTTATCACAAAGTATTTCTGCATGAGTAAACCTTTTTATCCATGACGTAATTTGGAGAAGATCATGTTTTTAAATGGCTAAAACATTTTTCATTTTTTTTTCTTTTTTTTTAAAATAAGCTTGATCTCGAACAACGACAATGTACTTTGTCTCGAAAAGAAGCGCCAGAACGGCGCGAATGATTTTCCGGTCACACATCACTCGTTAAGTGGCGGCACTCTTGCGCTTCTGTAAGCTGGCGCGGATCCAAGTTTTGTGAGTCAAAACCGCGAGCTGTACGAGGAAAATGAGAGACCAATGTCTCAAGACACTTCGACTTCTTGAGATTCCAACTTGAATGCAGTATCAAAATACACACACGGGGTCTCTGTATGTGTACATGCGTTTCATACTCGAAGAGTTTATTGGAGGATTCTGGCTCGACAAAGTTCGAGCTATCGGAGCTTTCTATACTCGTGGCTTTCGCACACGGAGTTCCGATCTTTCGCAAAGTTCCGTCTCGTGGTTTCCGCGCGCGTGTCATGGCCGAGAGAAGGGAACGAAACTTGCAATCACGATGAAACAACTGTCTTTCGCACACACAAAAAAAAACTCCGCGAAATACGGAAACTCCGTGTGACGTCGTCAACCAAGCCGATTATTGACAGAATCGTATATTTCGAGAACATTTCTGCAAATCATAGGACAAGATTGTGTTCACGAATGTTTTAGTGAGTATTTTATCTCATGATTGTTGGTTTTTTTTTCCTCTGATTTATTATTTAGGCGATTCGCTTAGGATATATAGGGACTGAAAGGTTGTATAGAGCGATAAATAGGGGCACGATAATGGTGACAAGAATCCAGACGTCGACGAAAGGAGGAAGGGCGACGGACGAGCCAATCCAAATTCGCGATAAGTCTGGATTGGACCGAACTAACACTCTATGTACGATGGCGTCGAGAACAAGAACGAGGACGAGGACAACGAGGGAACAAGCACGGAGAAAAGCCTCGCGACATCCTCCGGGCTAGCTGCTGAGAGATCCGTCGTCGACAGGATAGAAGATCCACCCTGGAAGTGGGCTCGAGGTGTGGGCGTACGTGTGGGGCAAACGAGTGTGTGAGTGACACTAACGACTCACGGATCGAGGCGAGACGAGGGCGAAGGGAATAGGAAAAAGAGAAAGGGATAGTATATGACGAAAGAGACACGGCACTTTCCGTAAAAGCGCACAAAAGTGTGGGCTTCGAGCTAAATCGCAGTCAAATAAATGGAAATTCTCACCAGTCTTATTAAATTTCTTTTTTTTTCTCCCCCCCGTACGCCTCGTCTCTAATCACGTCCCCGATTCGCTCTCTTCTTTCGTATAATCTTCTTTTCGTTTAATTTTCTCGATAGCTCCCCCCTCTCTTGTTCCCCCCTCGCAGATAGCTCCGAGCGGTTCTTCCCGAGCTTTGTTCTCTTCTGAATTACGATCTCGACGCCGAGAACCCCCAATTTTCCGAGGCAAAGCGAGGGATTGCGCCGAGTTGATTAACCTAGATGAGTTGTTACTTCCTTCTAACACGCCGAGCCCACATCTCACGTAACTTAAACACGTTTAGATTAGGCATATTATACGCATACTGCGGGATTTTCCGTAAGAGGAAGCGAAGTTTGGTGCAGTGTAATAAAGTCCTCGATCCACTTTTTCCAATTATAGAAAATTGAGAAAAACCATATTATGATTTATGATGATCGATTTATGTCCAGAGTATACTGGTTTTACCTCTCAAGCAATTGGAAAAGAAAGTAAAAGAAGAGTAGAGAAAATAAACGAAACGAATATACGTCGGAGAGGGTGTTAATTGATTACCGGAAGTAACGCCAAACGGGTATATCTAATAAACGTTTTATGGCCGAACTAACGAGCCGTTTCGAACTCTTTTCACGTATTTCCTCCCGAGATCCAGTTGTCCGTCGGACACACGGTCAGCAGGGGCTTACTTCGGACCGACTGAATTCCGCTGGCTCAAACGACCGTTCGGGCTCTCTCAGATGGATGCCGAGTCGGCAGTGACGTATGTCTCAATACAACATTCCGAGCGCACACGCGCGCATACACTGAAATATAAATATTTATGTGAAAACACGAGTCTTCCCGGAAAGAATGAGGAACAGGCGCACGAGCTTCGTGCGGATTCTTTACCATCCCTCGGATGCGTTTTCGACGCCCCCGCCAACAGAACAAAAGAGAGAAAAAAAAACGGGAGGGAAAGGAGAAGAAGACTTTCGGTGAGACCCAACGACCCCGCCCAAATAAATTCGCTTTTTACGACAGAGATTTATGAAAGCCATTCTCTCGACGCTCTACCCTCCTCTTCTTTTTCGTTCTCGAAAGACTCGCGGGCGAGCGAGCTAGCTCTCGTGAACTCGACGACACATTCTCCACGGCCACCATTCATCCGGTACAACAGAGCGGCAATATCTACGCTAATAATATAATAAAGAGGAAAAAGTTCGTAACATGGTTTTGTGCAAAAACCACTTGTCCGATTCGAGCGAAAGAATAACGAAAATCGTTCGTTGTTAACATAACATTTTTGAAAAAGAGAACGTGTTCTTTCATTGAATACATTTTTTATAAAGTAGATTTTTAAATGATTTTCAAGCACAGGGCTTTGTTCATCTTTATTATTGTTGCTGAATTTTGACTATTTTTTCGAAAATGTATTTTTTTTTATCCTGCGTAATATTCTGAAACTTTGTGAAGCGATAATGCAATTCACTCTTCTCTTCGCACCTCGAAGCTGCTGTAACTCGAAGGTTTTTGCGTGTACCAGCACACTTTCGTGCCCTGCAAGGAATGTATAATGTTTCGAAAACAATGTAAGGCAGAGGATGAAGTCGGGGGGTTAGGAAAGGAGTAGAGTTTGCGAAAAAGCTCCGAAGGGGGTTTATGCCTGTATACATGGGATTTTTAGGAGACGACGAGAGTAAAGATGGGAGCATGTAAAGGATTGCCACCTTCATAACTCCTTGGGGAGAGAAAAGAAGCTGCGCTTAAAGGTCTATTTCTAACCTGACTCCGAGAGCCCTTTTCGTCCATCGAGGTGCGAGTGTGTACGCGATTCTTACGGAGCTTCATGCACGAGAAACGTGCGCGTTACACAAAAGTCCGGAAAACAGTTTTCAAGCGAATGAGGTAATTAGAATGCAGACGAGATCTGAAGAGCCTTTTCCCTCACACTTCTCTGCCTAACCTAGCCATCTTTTTTCAGCTTCACCCGCCCCACAGCGAGAAACTCTCCTTCTTGTACACTCTTAACGTAACCTTCAAACGCGCAAGCCTCTCTGTTCTTCCCCTCCGAGACTTGCCACTAGAGTTCGCTACTCATTCTTTTCACGCCCACGCTCGTACCTGGAAGCTCAAACATACCGCCAGATTGTTTCCCTCTCTCTCTCTCTCACTCTGACTTTTCTTGTATGGAAAATCTCAGGAATCAAGCAATTTCAGTTCTTGCTCCCCTTCCCCACGAGCGTCTTACCTCAACTCCGCGCCCTCTATTCAACTTTACTTCTTCTTCTTCCTCCGGTCGTCGTTTTTCCTTTGTGTATTCACCCTCTGAACGTCGAGGAATAAAGAAGCAACAACTTTCTCGTATCTGGCCTCGTTTCCATCTCTGTCCTCTCTAGTTTTACGATCGTGGCTTCTCTCTCGCCTGAGGGAGAAAAAGAAGAGGAGACGAGGGAAAAAAGTATCAAGTAAATCAAAACCCTCGCTTACTCTTCTCTCGAGGCCAAGAAATTCTCGCGCGTCGCTTACATACTAATGAGTTTACCACTACCATTTATCCGGGCGTGTTTCGGCCGGCTGCCTTGCCGAGAGGTAGATCTCTATGGAGACTGGGTGGAGAAACTCTCTCCCGCCTCTGCTGCCGAGGACAGAAAGGGAAGCGGTACAATAACGCGCGAGCTCTGACGCCTCGACGCGCCCGATGAACAAAATGCGCAATGGCCCCATAACTTATGAGACGTGTATACATACCCACAAAACTCCTCATAAATACAATATTCCAACCCGCGCTATATACACAACGGACAGCACGGAATACGTGCTTCATATACATATATCTGGAAGAATCCTTTTGATCCTGAAACCAAATTTCACCTGCTTCTCGGAAAATATATGAATGCGGACATGAATAAGGAATATTTGATATTATTGCGCCTTGTCGCAGTCCCAGGCGAATCTTTCGATAAAAATAAACTTCACATTTCTGAATGTCTTTGTTTCAAAGACATTGATAAAAAAAAATTGAGGTTATAATTTTAGACAAGAGGAAAGAGAATTTGGTCCCGATGTAGAATTCTAAAGTAGTCCTAATAGACGATGATATAGAGACCTAAAGATCGTGAAAAAAGTAGCCTTATTAGCCAGATGGGGAAAGTCATATGCATATACACTCGTGAGCCAACAGCTCTTCTCTCAATCTCCCCAGCCGGTCAAGCACCGCGGTGCCTATACGTGTATAAGATTCACTCGAAAGGAGCTTTCGAGTCGCGGTCTTGAAGTACGCGGGTTCTCTAACAGGGCCGAGCGACACTCGGTGCATAAGGGGCGGGCAAAAGTGCACTCGCGCGAGTACTCCCGCGACCTCGAGAGCACCGGAACGAGTACTTTCGCTTTGGACGCCTGCCAGTCGTTACAGGAACAAGGCAGCGAAAGAGATGAGAAAAGAGAGAGAAATGGAACCGGAAAGAGCCTGCGAGTATTGAGACAAAGGGAAATGTGTATCTAATAAAAAAATGTAGAAAAATTTAAGATTGCAAATCTATATGCAAGATTTACCAGATTATAGTGCACCCATCAAAGAACCCATCTATATTGAAAGATCACAGGAATCATGAAGAAAAATCCTAGGTAGAGTCGTCATCGGATTCGTATTAGCTGTGGTATTTGTGTGTAGTAAAACGTAACATTATGTAGAATATGGATCAAGAGACCTTTTTTGGAAGATATCCAAAATAAGGGATGAAAAAATAGCAGTAATATTAATAAAAGTTCACAAAAATTGAAACAAGAATATATAGATACATTTCAAAGGAACAACTGAAATAAGCAAAATACAAAATAATTGTATATGAGCTTATTACAACTTTATATCCTTTCCTTCCTGCAGAACTTTTTAGGTCTTATTACTCTTGACATTTGAATCAATCAGTTAAAGTGTCATGGAAATCACGTAACAGAAATCCTACATTGCAATTTCACAGTGAAACGGTACTAACTATACGATATTTGTTGCAGCCGCACAAAATATTTTGTCCGATATATGGAGTATCCCTTTTTGGGTGATAGAGAGTGCGCATCAGGGAACTAGGTGGTCCATGATATATATTGACGTCCTTCAGGCATAACGCGCACAAAAAGGCTTCGCTCAACTGGACCAGTGGTTTCGTTAAATAGTCCCGGCGCTTCATACGCGGAGGCACAAAGGGGAGGTAGCGACTGCGGTCGACTGTCGAAATGGTGATTGACTCGATGGCCAGGCAATCTCATCGGAACGGCTTCTTTTTTTTTTATCGGAGCAATTGGGGCGTTCCTGGCGGGACTATTTCGTCAATGAACTGGTTAATCCGTTTGTCACACGTGCACCAAAAGATTCTCGCCCGGAGAAAATTTTGCCCGGACGTGATTCGATAGTCTCTGGATTTCTGCTCAGCGATTACGTTCCGTCCGATTCATCAGAAAGGACTTGGCGATGAATGGCCGAGGTCGACGTTCGGATATATACTGGTTACGTAAAGACCGGATGAGGCAAAGCAGTGCTAACGTTTCAGGGAACACTCGCTGATTAGGCTTCATCCTGCCATCTTTGGACTCTGCTATTACCATAGCCTGGGGTCGTTAGGCTGCGGTTTGACATGGAGAGCATGCCCATAACGTCCGGGTATTCGATTATATACGAGGAGTTTCTGGGTATATCGGGGACGCGGTGTTGCTCGAGTCCACGAGGGAGTTTGGGGCTTCATGCACGTTAGTGTTTCGTATATACGAAGCCAATCGCCGACCGAGCGAAACGAAGCGTCTAGACTCCTCCTTTGGTCATGCCTCGCCCCACCATATTAGGCTTTTCGAGGATGTACCTACGCCTCTCTATACATTATAAATTTCTGTTCTATGCCCGATTAAACATTACCCAGCCGACTATTAGCGGTCACGACTTACAGTAACTATACCTAAAACTCCTCTCCCTGTCTATTCCCCAGCTCGTATATATAAGCTCAAGTAATACACTCCAGCTTCGATGCAGCCTCTGTCGAATGTGTTCTTCCAGTATTATCACACGTTATTTATTAAATGGGAGACCATTTCGAGGGTTCTCGATGACTCTTCATTATTGTTTACTTTAATGACTCTTCATTAAAGTAATTGATATTACTTTGACACGAATAACTGATTATCAAGTAGATTTTATTATTGTCGAAACAATGGCGAAAAAAAATCAGTGATTTTTCGTCTATTTGAGTCAGTTCAAACTGTATAGATATAAATATTCGCAATTCCTGTATTCGCAGAAATTGGTAGCAGTTGCTTGAAGAATTGGTTCGAGTATAATGTCGTTTCAATATTTTTTTAAAGAGGAGGAGGAAAGTCTGAAACTATATGCGAGAATATCGAATTGCCCTCGGTTCAGGTGATGTTAAACCACTCGGAAAATGTTGAGAATGATTCGGAACCGTAGCGATCGTGGTCTCACGCGTGGATGGAAAAATTGCAAAGAATCGAACTCCCATTCTACCCTGTTCTTGTAAAACAAGGCGAGACTTGGAAGTTTGAAATCCATGATATGGAAGAATCGTGAGAGATAAAGGTGAGGAGGAAAAATGCAAGTTTCGACGACTATGCACTTGAAACGCCGCACTTCTGTCAGCTTAACAGACCGAAAACAATATTGATTTGACCAATGAAAATCAACGATGAATTAAAGGAAATAAATCGTATTCAACTTCTTTTTTCTTTGAAATTTGAGCTGGGAATATTAAATAGATATTGAACATGAACTACACGTAAGAGAGAGTGGGAGATTCGCGAAAACGTTGTAGAACACGAAATCATGTAACTAATTAACTGAAATACAATAGAGCAAAGTTTAATAGAGTTGAATATTAAAGTGAGTATAATATACAGCTGCGATGATGCGTTAGTTAACTCATTATAAATTCATTTGATGCATTTTCGTGAATAATTCCAATAGTGCACTGTTCGATATTTCAAAATCTTCAATTACGAAAATAACAACGAAACTCTGCACGAAAGTTTCATTCGTTAGAAAATTTCATTTGCAATTTCTCAGAATATGTACAGAATACAAGCGAAACAAGAGAACGTGTGCTGGAAACTCTAAAATGCTCTGACACAGTAAATTCGGGGGGGAAATTTGATCGAAAGAAATAAGAATGAAAGAGGAAAATTCGGGTAGGTATCGACAAGTAAATTTTGACTGAAATGACAAATTTATTTCTTCTCGCCAGTTCCATTTCAAGCCGAACCGGTGAGTCGAAGGGTTCGAGAGGTTGCGTGGAATACTTTTCCGAGAAAGAATGTAGCGAGAAAGCGTGAAAAAGAAAGGGGGAAAAATAAAGAATAAGTCGAAAAGAGAAACGAAGGATAAGAGAGCTCGGTCGCGACGAATAAGAAGAAACCGAGGAAGAGAGAAAGAGAGAGCAAGCGAGGAAAGACGTTTGTAGAAGCATCGAGTGGAAGTGGATGGGGTTTCGGGTTGTTCAGGCTCTACGGGTTTGGATCTCACTCTTTTCTCGCGCTATACTTTGCTGTGGTTCAACACTGCGGAACGCTGAATTTGAATTTCTACAAGTTCCACTCGTTCTTCGCTGTCTCCGTCCCTCTTAAACTCCTCGGGCGTGTGTCTCTCTCGTTTATATGTAAAAATTCGTGAGTCTCCGTGTGGGTTCATACGTGTAAAGCTTCCGCAGCACATCGAGGTATTTCGCTCACTTGAGTTTCATACTGCTTCGATATAACTAGAAAATTTTGCCGGGATATCGAGAACAGTCGCGCGATACGTGTGCACAGAATCGAATCTTGATTTGCCTCCGTAAAATACTTTCAACCGCGTGTGCATCGAATATTCGTCACATTTCGAAAGAGTATTTGAAATAATTGTTTTCCAAGTTATGTAAATGTCAACAACGATATTCCGTTGTGCAGTATTTAGCGATGGTGCTTCAACGACGAATTTATTCCTTGTTTTCAAAAAATAAAAATGCAAAAATATATACTTTAAAACCGAGCATGTAAAAAAGCAGTTCAGAAGGAATAATGGAAATTCACTCTGGACTGCTCTGCAGAGTTATAAAGATGAAAATACGGTAACGGTGTGCCAAGTTCTGACGTATAACTGTACTTTGGCAAAATAAACAAAAAAGAGAATCGAAAAGAAAAGAATAAAAACGGAGAGGAGCGAACGAGAGATAGAGCGAGAGAAAACGCGGAAACGATAATGGGACTGGATATTGGCTATCTCTGCATTGGAAACTCATTAAAACTTGTAGATTGCATAAGAATAGCTGTTCACGATTGTATGTGTGCGCACAACACATTTCCATATCGAGAAGTGTAGATTCCGGATGTCATCGATTCTTCGATCATCCGTATAATGACCAAGAAAAAAAATCTTTCACAATGGCGACTTGAGAAGAAGGAAAAAGAAACAATTCGGCAAAGTAAAAAAAATTTAATGACACGTGTAAACTTTTTTTTTATAATAAATGAAAAACCGTAGAATTTTTTACGAGACAGTAAAACAAAAAAGTCATAAAAAATGCAAGTGCAAAGAGGAAAGTCAAACGATCGTTACTTCTTCCTCCACTCTTACGTAACGTTAATGTACTATACTTTCGATCCTGCGAAGCACATAATCCATGGAAACTTTCTGTATAAAATCTGTGTTCCCTTTTTGGCCTCTTTTCTTAAATAAAAACGTACAAAGAACGTACCATCTCAACAAAAATAAAGAAAAACACCGTTTTTGCATATACACGAGCTTAGTATCCCGCAGTCAATGCCTATTAAATAAGCTCCTAAAATCTCATAAATATAAAAAAATTTGAAATTGTCCTGATTCGTGGTAGATTTTTGTGTGGCACGAAGTTAATAAAAACCAAACAGAATTCAACTCAACTTTTTTTCAACACTGTCAAAGCGAAAACCTCATAAATATATTTACCCAGCCCAATCCAACAAGTGAGTGGAATACAAAATAAATTGCGGAACGCAAGATGGTTCTTAAATGGCAACGGTGCGAGCCTACTTATGGTCCCGAGTCGTAATACAGTCGTCGGTTCAAAGAAGCTGCAGGATGAAATGACGAAATGGTGCGTGAAATCGAGCGCCACCGCGCGGCGAGCGATTGTACTACTTTCGCCACGCGTAGCGAACGCAGTTTGCTTTTAACCAAGAGACTCTCAGGGCAGTACTTTACGTCGTAACCCTTGCTATAAATGCCGCTTAAAGAAGAAAAGTTACGAGGCTCTGTACCCAGCGATGGAATATATACAGGTTAAGGCATAACCCGTTACGTATCGGAGTAACACATTGCTGAACGTACGTACGATAACGATCCGAAGGAGTTTGTTCTAGCGGCGAGTATATGAGCTTACTGCTAGTAAATATCCTATGGGACTTACGGCCAGATGACCCCTACCGTGTATCCAGGCGTCCAATAACTCGTTGAATGAAACATGCGTCGACCCGGGTTACGTCGACAGACCGAACGATGCGAAAAGCTTCTCATCGTTTTTTTTTACTCATTTTTTTTACTATATTTTTCGTGATTTATTTAGTAATTTTCACTCAGCCTCTCATGCTAGTTTACATATCTTTCTTATATTCGGAAGAATGTGAAAAAACTTTTGACAGTGCGTGATAATAATATTTCAAGAGAAATTTTGCCGTTACGAATGTCAGAAAGTTCAAAGCTCTGTGCCAAAAATAAATTATTCCTCTCGTTCCAGCGGAATAAGAAGTGCGGAAATTCGTCCGTTTATCGATAGTTCCGGGTAGTTGGCGAAGTGGGTGATTCCGGAGGAAAGGGATCACCGAGAGGCAAATTGAATTAAGAACTAACCTCGATTTATTATCTACGGCGGGAATTATCATATCGCTGGGATGGAACGAAAATTCAAAAGGTTCTTACGAATAACAGCTTTCAAGGGATTCCAATCCGGGAAGAGCAAATACAATTTCAAGTAACGTGGAAAACGAATGTCCGTAATCCGTGTAATTGGGAACTAGAACGAGATCTCATGACGTCTGAATTTCTTGCTTTTTCTCGGATAGGGCAGTTTTTAGATTGAGAAAAAAAAAACTCGGTCGGCGAGTCGAAAGAGAAGTGTACCCGAAAATCAGGAAATTAAATTTAAAAAAAAACGTTCTTGAACAACGTGTATGCAGTATCAAAAAGAATGTTTTTTTGCATAAAGTTTTTTTTTAAATTGGAATTTCTTTCATCGTGAAAAATAAAATTCAAAAAATGATAATCGTGGGAGTAAATTAGCACCTCATTTGGGCAACATGTAAAATCCATTTATCCCCGAGACTTATTCTCCTCGCTGATTTGAGTGGGTAAGTGCGAGAGGCTCGGAAGCCCGGGAGAAAAGCCTGAGAAAAGAAAAGGAAGAAGCTAAAGTATGCAAAGGGTTTCCTTTCGAGAGGGAAGAGTGTCGTTTCGCCACGGGTCAAACCATAGAGCTTTCGCCAAGAATTTTTAGCTTTTATCACATCCAGGGCAAACGTTCGTCCTGGGATAGTTAGCGAACGAAAAAACCAAAGAAGAGTGAGCACGAGAGGAGGAGGAGGAGGAGGAGGAGGAGAGAGCGAGAGGGAATAAAGGCGGAGAGAGAAAAGATGAAAAAAGAGAACTGGCTTTAAACGAGGAGGAAAATTACACGGTAGAATCCTGCGCGCCGAGCATAAATAGTATTTGCTAACGAGTTGGACGGCTTGTAAGCCCCGCGTCTTGGGCGTTTACCGGAAGCTTTCTCTCCGCTCTCTGGTGGCGCGGTTGCGGCGCCTCGGTGAAATCCAAGCCGCGGTGAGATAGCCAAAGAAATTGAAGGAACGAGGCAGCGGAAGCGCGAGAGATAAATAGGCGGTAAGCGTGAGGAAAAGAAAGAGGGGAATAGAGAGTATACGTCAGGCATGTATATAGAGTTTAAAGAGTAGAAAGGAAGGATTCACTTGGTTCGCGACTTGCGAGGTTTAAGGCAAGTTTATATGCTCCAATTACCGCGTTTGCAGTATAATACGCTTCTGCTACCCCGCCGCTGCTCTACATCCTCCGTGAACATCCAACCTTGTAGTACTCTCTCCCCCTGGCTCGCTCGCTGGGTGGCTTCAAGTGCGAGGTTGCACAATTACTGTTAGAATGATACAAACGCACACCTAAATACGCGTGTATAGAAAACGGGAAAGGGGAACAAACCCTCTTACTCTCTATTCCGAAAGCTCTGCGCGAGAGCTTGTACCGAAACGTCATCTCTCTCTCTCTCTCTCTCACTTTCTATTCCGCCCACCTCCCCCCCCCACTCCTTTTCTCCTTCTCGCTTTTGCACCCACAAACGACGACAAGAAAGCGCTCTCAACTCGTTATAGTAGATTTCGCCTCGCCGCCCTGGTAGTGCCACACGATCCGTGTGAGATTACGAATTGAACTCAGTCGAGCATCGAAGCAACTGTTGGAGAGCTTTGCTTTTGCCGTTGCGCGCAACACAATCTCGGTAGCTGTGTACGCAATAAGCAACCGTACTCTCGGAGATGTGCTCTCCATATATGCGTATACACGGTATATAAATACCGTTTCGCCCGAGGAAGAATTATGTGGTCGGTATAACGTCTAATAATCCTTATACACGTACAACGGAGTCTGAAGACGTGTAAGCAGGTTTCGGAACGTTCCACATCTAGGATAACACTGTATATACCGCGCTCTGTATACGCATCTATAGACGTTTCATATGGGTTAGATTTATTATGGACAGCACTCGCTTGCTCTTATTCAGAATAAAACAGTTGAATATACACGTTTTTCGAAACTTTGCTCGATATGCAAAAATATTTCGTTGTATATCGACTATAGCATCAGTAGGATTTTATCATTTTTATGATGGCTTTTATACAAAATTTTAGATTACTGTCGAAGACAATGGTCCAATCCTATATTAAAAAATACATGAGGCCTCTAATTGGATCAGTTTTTTTCCAATTTTTCGAAATGAATTCTTGAATTTCGCCCCGAATAAGTAGCGTTTTCGTTATCTACAGGAAATTTCCGATCGAATAGGCTCTTAAAATCGAGAAAAAAAAATTCAAAAATTTTTGCCAATTTTTTAAGGTATACCCCTTCC
>JAPYYW010002129.1:0-27777 GCA_030522545.1 Cremastinae sp. A BG-2022a | reverse complement strand
TAATTCGACGAGTTCAATTGAGTGTCAGTTCCGAATATTTTCAATCATCTGGAAAGTGAATAGTTCAGTGTTTCTAATTAATAATATTGTTTCAAAATACTTTTTAAAAATGTCAGTGCGGATGTATCCTATATTTAAAAAAGATGAAACCTCAAATCAATTAATCTCAATAAAGTGCATTATGCGAACTTGCATGAAGAATGCGTCTAGAAGAACCGCAAAATATTAATTAAAACGTCAAAAAAGCGGTCGCGTTGTCGCTCGTAAAATAATAAAAAAATTGAAAATATTTTAAGGGACTTCGGTACAGCTGGCAAAGGTAAATGAAGTTTTTCATGTTAAAAGTACAGGAAACTAAAATTTGATAAGAAAACGATGAAAAAATTAAGAAGAATCTCTAGAAAAAATGTTTGACGTTGACAATCGGACCAATATATTGGCCAAGCATTGGCCCAACTGTCAATATAAAAAATTTGTTTCTAGGGATATTCTTTATCAGAAATTTATATAAATTCAGAAAAAAAAATCATCTACATTGCTTTCGAGTACTCGAGTGTTAAAGTTATATTTTTATATACACGGAATGTATGTAATCTAAAAATCACTATTTCATGGTTCAATTGTTCGAAAAATACGTAGACCGAAATTCTATAAAAATCGTATTTACGTATTTCATACGAAAGAATATTCTCTTCAAATTAGAATGAATTTTTGTCATATCGTTATGTGTACCGAAACACCTTAACACACAATAATAAATATTCGATAAAAAACATTGGATGTTGAACGCCAGTATATGGCTGGAGGGGTTGGAACTGTATAAACGAAGAAAGCAAATATCGTTCAGGAAGAAGTTGTCGGGGAAACGCCTTTTACGCACGTCCTGGTCAACTTTTGACCTTCGTTGCCTTTCACTTATCCACTTATCATAATTCCCGTTTTCCCCATTTTCCTTCTCATTTAAATATGGTAGAAGGAAAAAGGGTGAAGCGAGGCGGATTTTTCTTCCCGGGAACAAAATTTGCATGGATATTTTCGTGCAATGAAAGAACTATATTTTCATCCGGACAAAGAAACACGAAAAAAAAACAATAAAGAAAAAAAAAAGAAGAAGCGAAGTTACCTCGCGGGACGAGTACTATTTTTCAAAGAATGGAATTTAAATATTTAAAACTCGATGTCGAAAATTTTTCGCTACTCTTTTCCTGCTTGGTTCTCATTGTTTTTTTTTCTCGTTTTTACCTTCACGAAGAGACGCAGGGGAGGCACCGAGTGACTTGCCGGAGCTGGGAAAACCCGTCCGCTGGCTTGTGCGAGCGGAAAAAGTACTCGCGTAGGGAAAGAGCAAATATTACTATCACGAGCGTGCGCGACGAGTTAGCCCGTTACGAGCCGCCACGACCTCGCAGATTATTTTCCACGCGCCCCCGCTCTTTGCATTTTTAATTATTTTTCGAAAAAACACAAGGACCCGGGGGAAAAGAGCGAGCAAACACGCGACCGGTCCGATATTGCGAAATTATAATAAATAAAAAAAATTTGCATTATTTTCCTCCCGAATATCATCAAATGTTCTTCTCGATATTTTTCTCGGCAAAAAATAATTGTCGCTCGGCGCTCGTTAAAAATTCATTATATTTCGGTTAAATTAAAATGTACGAATTTTGCGTCGATCTCATTTTCCCTGCCAGAGTCGGGGATCGAAAAATATTTTAATCGAACCCGAATTGCATTTATTTCTAGACAATAGTTGGAGAATCGTTGAGCGAGAATAAAATTCGACCTCGTTCAGAATAAAGGAATCCTTATGCGTTCGAATTTTCGAAAAAAGCTCGTTCGATTTCTTATTATTCTCATTCGAAAGGTAAACGCTTCGGGAAAATGCTCTTAACGAGGGTATTTTTTTCCTCGGGGGGAGGAAAAATGCATTGGAATATCTCGAAGCAACGGAATAAATATAGAACATTAAGAGAGTGAGTCAAGATTTTTTCTGAATGAAGAATCGGAGCTGAATAATCGCGATTTCTAACGAACATGCCGCGTATAAATGCGTTCTGGATAAATAAAGCGACGGTTCGAGATCAGGAGAGAGAGAGAGAGAGAGAGAGAGAGATGGAAAAGCCACCTCGTTGAGGGAAGTTGAATAGCGCGGAAGCTTCGAATCCGGACAAGTTACCCACTTTTTTCGCGGTCTTTCTTCTCCGCCCGCGCGGAGCCTCTCTCTCTCTCTCTCTCTCTCTCTCTCTCTCTCTCTCTCTCTCTCTCTCTCTCTCTCTCTCTCTCTCTCTCTCTCTCTCTCTCTCTGTTTCAGCACCGATCCCGATAACTGGGGCGAAAACGAGTGGTACTTCTCCTCTTCCCCTTATTTTCCAACAATTTCGTTTCTTACCGTTTTCTCTCTTTTTCCCTCTTTAACCAAATCGTCGAGGCGATCGTTCCCGCGAGACGAGATTCGACGTTATTTCGTGAACAAAAAAAGAACTAGCGGAAGCACGAAAATAAATCATATATAAAGCACGAAAAAGATACTTTTTTTTTACTAAAAATTGACCGGTAATAATAATAATGGGAATAATATTAAGGAACCGAATTAGCGTATAGAAGAAAGTTGATAAAAATAGTTGATTCGATGCAGAAATATGTTAAATGTATGTTGAAACGTAAATGCTTATAAAGATTATTTTTTTAATACTTGGAATCTCAATAAAAAGAATCGATATATATCTCGTAAAATCAATTTTTTAATATTTTATAAACTATTTTGGAGAATTTCAAACTTTCAACGGTAGGAAAAAATTCATCTCTTTGTATGGAAAAAAAATTATTCATTTTATATGGACTTTGAATAAAAATTATTCAGACATTTAAGGTAGTACATCCATGACAGTAAATTCAAAAATTTTTATTTTTGTCTTTCACCGTACCATACATTTAACATGTAAAACTTCATTTATTTTCGCCAAGGCTATCGAAACCCCTTAACTATTAAAAACATGTAATATTTTATTAAAGTTTTGATAAAATACGAGTGAATATTGGTAAAACAAAAGCCATGGAGAGAGAGAGAGAGAGGGAGAAAAAAAATGAGCAGGCAGCAAAAGAGTGCCAACAGATAGCGCCAGTTTCACGGGACGCACGTGCCGGCGAATTGTCTCGCTTTTGTGCTTGCCGAGACCGCCGAGGGGCGCCGAGTATCCCCGAAGCTGTTTGCGGCGGTAGCGATCGAGCGGCGCGCCCTCTGCTTCGCCAAAAACTCGATTTCACGTCGCCGTATCTTTCTCTGTCGAGCGGGCGTCCGTTGGCGGCTTTTTTCTCGCTCGGGAGCGCGTAAGCATCGCGCGCGGTACACGCGTACCCGGCGAGAGTTTTCCCCTCGGTTCGTTCTCTCTCTCGCCGGCGGCTGTTTCCTCCCCTGTGATTCCGCCGGTGCGTGTACGTATATCGGGCTCGCGAAACTCACCCCTCTCCGGCGTCGACGCAGGCTTCCTCGAATCCTGCCTCTCCCGCTCCGTCTTTTTCATCCTTCTCGCT
Organism: Cremastinae sp. A BG-2022a; assembly: GCA_030522545.1. Classification (NCBI taxonomy): domain Eukaryota; kingdom Metazoa; phylum Arthropoda; class Insecta; order Hymenoptera; family Ichneumonidae; species Cremastinae sp. A BG-2022a. Next base: position 24,246 of record JAPYYW010002129.1, on the reverse strand, counting down.
CGAGCAGGATTCACGGCCGAGAGGCGCTTTCGTCGCGAAATATTCGCCGCGCGTCCCGCACCGAAACTGCCAGCATCGCGCTATCTCGCTCGCGCCGCGAGAGCCGGCTCGGCTCTGCGACTGCCGAGAGATGTCTCGCCGTCCCCACTCCGCGGGCCCCGTCCCCACTCCGCGTCGGGTTTCTCCCACTCGCCGCGGCTCGAGGGAGCGCGCACCGGTAGGTTCGCCGGGAGCGAGAGAGACGGGAGACAGACGGCAGTCGAATCTCCGAGCGCGCTCGCGCCAGTACGTGTTCGTTCGTCGAATGTACACCCGTGTCTCGTCGTCCCGGCTCGAGCTCCCGCGATCCTTCGCCCCGTTCGAGACGCCGGCCTTTTGTCAAACAACGTTTCAACGCGTTCCGCGTAACTCCGCGGCGGGTAACGATCTTCGGCTCGAAATTCCCGACGTCTTCGACCCGGAGACGCACTCGACGCCATTGTTATCGAGCCAGACGCGAGTCGCCGACACGCGAACGCGCACACGACCGGTCTCGTGCGAAAGATAAAAAAAAACAAAAAAAAAACAGAGCGAGTCCCTCGTTTTTACAGCGATTCGCCCCGTGTCGCGGAGAGCGAGAGGGCTCGAGACGGCACGCGGTCCTCGAGCGTCCTCGCTCGGAATCGAGTGTCCATTTGCGAAAAACGTATGCCACGGCGCGTCCCACCGTGCGCTGCTCTCATGTGCTCCAGCGTGCCCCGATCCTGAGATCGCGATCGTGCGAACGCCTCGAGATATGCCAAGGAAAAAAAAGTGTCTGGAATCGTAAGAAAGATCGAGAGCTGGACGGAAAGATCCGCGAGGAGATAGAGAAACAGAGAGAGAGAGCGACGAAGATAATAAAAATAATAAGAGAGCTTTCGATCTCCACGGAGCACAATAGTTTCTCTTTTTCCCCTCCTGTCCCCCGAGTAACCCTTTTTTTTTTATTATTATCGTAGTCTCTCCGAAACCGCCCGACTCCCTCTCGGCGAGCAGCCCGCGTCCGGCCGTTAGGCGTTCACTCGGGCTTTTACACCCCGCCGGCTTCGTCATTTTACCGTCTGATTTTTTTTCTCTTCTCCTCCTCGCCCCCTCTCCCCCGCGCCTTTTATTCGTTGCTCCGTTCCGGAACGGTCGTACAGGTGAAAGTGCGCGACCGCGTTTGCCGATTCATTGAAATTCGTCGCCGATGCATCGACCAGAGTGCCTCTAGTGTTTTATTATTCCTTCTTTCGCTTTTCTTTGCCAAATAAAGCGTCATATGATAAATCCATATATTTTAACGAGGATAAGCGTAACCTGTGTGAAAGACGAGTGGAGTGTGATTTCCGGTGAACAGTGGTGCATTATGTGATTTCCGAGCTTCGATCTCTGGACGGCCAGAATATTCGTTTTTGTTCTCATTCCTCGACATCGCTTCGTTTCGGCATTTCGACGTCCGGAGTTTTTTTCGTCGCTCGCACCGCACGTCACGACGTAAGTAATTTTTACGTGATAAACAAAGCACTCGCAACTGTCAAATGAAAGAGATTTTTTGGCAGTACGTTAACTGTACTCAAAATAGTCCATTTTTTTTATAGCAGCCACATTCAAGATGAAATACGAAAAAATAATGTCAAGAGTAGAGAAGTGAAGAGTAAAGTTAACGTACTGCCGATTTTTTTTTAATCCTCATCACTGGATAAGAGTGTTTTTTAACACAGTTATATGAATAAAGGTGGGCCTCTCGTACTCTCCGATAATTTTGCGATAAGGTAAATGTACCAATAGATGGACAATTTTTGCCATATTATTTTTTATATTTGAATTATTTTTTTCTCAATAAAATTGTATGGATTATTTTTCCTGAAGAAGTGTATTTTTCATAACGTTAATTTATTGGAAAAAATTCGCTCAAGCGTATATAGAGAGATGGTCGATGTTTTGTCCAACTGTTTGGGACATTCTATACACGTTTAAACGTTTAAGTATTTATTTACTAGAAATATTGTTTAAAATTAACATATTGAATGAATTGTGGATCGCTAAAATATCAGACAATAGTTTAGAGGTGAGTTTGAAAGAGACTTTTTCGTTTGAATATTAAAAAAAAAGATAAAGTGAGAAAATCCTTAAGGGGTTTCGGTACCGTTGGCGAAAATAAATGAAGTTTTACATGTTGAAAGTAAAGGAAATCGAAATTTATTAAGAATACGATGAAAAATTGAAAGAATGTTCATTGCCACTAAAGAAATTTATATAAATTCAGAAAAAAAAATCATTTACATTGTTTTCGAGTAATCAAGTATTGAAATTACATTCTTATACACGGAAAGTATAAGTATTGTCTAAAAAATGATATTTTATGGTTCAATTGTTCGGAAAATAATTAGACAAAAATTCTAAAAAAATTCGTGTTTACACATTTCATATGAAAAAATATCCTCTCCAAATTTGAACGAATTTTTATCATTTCGTTATGTGTATCGAAACCCCTTAACTGTCCAACTATTGGGACGTTTACCTTACTTAAAGTTTTGCAAAAAATCTGAAAAATTTCATGAACCTTTTTGAAACCCCCCCACTTGATCATAATTTACTCCGATTATGAAAAAATTAATCTTTAATAACAATTTTATGCAAAATATGAAGCATGAAATCACGATGGGAAATTTTCGTCAAATCACGAGTGACCCACCTTCATCTAATGAGGCTTAATTAGACCGAATCACTGATAAAATAATTTCGAGAAATTCGTGTCACTCTTTCTCGAGCGTCGAGGCGGAATCACGAATTTTTTTTTTTTTGTACACGCTTCCATATGTTTCTTTTTTCGAGTACTCAAGTGGAAAGAGATTTCACGTTGATTTTGAATTTTTATACCTGATCTGAAAGGTCGGAAACGCTTTCGAATATTTTTCGAAAAATTGGACAGGAAAAGATTTCTCGAAGAGAAAAGGAGCGAGGGCGAGAAGAGGCATTGAGGATGCTCTGTACAGAATTTCGTCTTTTTCCCCCGTATTATAACGATGATGATAATAACACGAAGAAAAATAATAATAATAACACGGGCTCGTGTATAATAGGTCGAAAAGGGCAAGGACACACCTGGCGCTTGGCCCTCGTGCCTCTCAGCGTAAAACCTCTCTCTTTCTATCCTTCTCCTATTTCTTTCCTCTCAAAAGATCGCGCAGACCGGAGAAAAATCTCTCCGGAGTCCCCGGTGTCACACAAGACTCGGTCTCTCCTCTTTTTTTTCCTCTTCTCGACATCCTTCGAGACTCTCGTCGAGCAGAATAGATTTTTTTTTTTTTCAAAGTATCGATACGCACAGGATTGCCTTTGATGCCAAAGATTTTCCAACCTCGTCATATTTCTTCCCAGCCAATTATTTTTTATTTTCTTTGAATTCGAAGCAACTGTAAAATGTGTATATGTGTGTATATATAGTAAAAAAGGCACTATTTCTCTGGCTCTGTTTGTGAAGAACTTGTCGAGAAAAAAATTACGCAATTATTCAAAATTCACAGCGTGTCAAAGGTCGTATTTATTTTTTGTAGATATTTCTAGCATGCATAAAATAATATTGCGCATAAAGTTATTGATGTTTTTCGATGAATAATAAATTATGTACGCACTTTTACACATATAACTTGAAAATGACTTTTACGTGACAATTATCGTCACTTATGCTCGAATAACATCGCAGTTTCTTCGTCGATTAAATGATTTTAATAAAGTTTCTCAATTGGCTCAATAGTCGCGCAAGTACCTCCTTAAAGTTTTATTATTATATACGGTTATCAAGGAGAACAATAATTTTGAGATCGTTTCCTTTTAACGTCATTTGAATAACGCCTTTTTTAGCACTCGTTATTTTAGGAACACTCGCGATCGCGTCGGACGAATTATATTTATTCTGCAACGCGAGGGATTATTCTCGAGAGGAAAGAGTCAGGATAAACGGTAGGTATGCGGAGATAAAAATTGAAGAGCATTTCCATTCTTATTCGAAGAGAGAAACGAAAAGAGAAAAATATCGGCAGACATTATCGCGATCACGGAGCATTATAATACGCGAGAAGTTCTTCGTCTCTCTCTTTCCCCTTCGTTAATCTCCGTAATTTTCATTTCGCGCGATGTACACGCTTCTTCTCCCCTCGTACAATATAAATAACAAAAAAAAATTATTCAAAGGTCCTTGAGAACGTAAGTAAGTTGCCCGAGCGTTGCGTTTTATTTTTCCTTCGTTCTCTTTTTCTCGCTTTTTTCTTAACTCTCTCTTTTTACGCCAACTATCGAGCGTTGCGAAAAATTCTGCTCTCGATTCCCGCGATGGAGGAAAAGCCGCCGGGAGAGAGAGGAAGAGAAAAAAAATAGAGAGAGAGAGACGACGGTGATGAATGTTAAACTCAACTTCGCGGGCGCTAAAGTGCCTGGAATTAATAATTTTACCCAGCATCAAAAGATCGCTCTCTCTTGCACACACACGCTGGCGCGTGCGCGCACTTTTCTTCACGCATACACGGTTTTATGTATTTTTTAACCGTAAAATATTTTGTGTGCGTGGCATTTTTTTTTACGCGTGTATAAAAATGAAGAAAGACGTTCTTTCTCTCTCTCTCTCTTTTTTTTCTCTCCCCTCGGTCTGCAAGTTACACCATATACACTCGAAACCCATTTTTTTCCTTCTTTTTTTTTCCATTCTCTCGCTCTCTATCCCGCTTTTTTTATTTTTTTAGTACTCGAGCCCCTTCGTGCTTCTCCACTCGAGAAGCGAGGAGGCGAGAGAGAGAGAGAGAGAGGGAACGACCCCGACCACGCGGGGGCTACTTACTTACGAAAAAGTCCAAAGCTGCTTTGTACCACCACATTGGTTTTTTCCTCTCTCCTTATTCGCTTCTTCGTCGTCTTCACGGTCTCTCGTCCGCGTGTCCCTTTTGTTTGAATTGTCGCTTTCTTTTTCATCTCCGAGTCATTTGTCCTCGGTTTGGCCCACATTTCGCTCTAACTGGCTAAATAAAGCGATAAAATATATCACAACTCCGTATTTTTTCGGGACGAGAGATTGTTTTTTGAGAGATATAATTGTTTTTTCGGAATTTTCACGATTCTTTGTTCAAGCTAATAATTTTTTTTTTTTCATTGCACTCGTCAGAATTAATCTACGATTTAATTTTCATCATTTTTACGAACAATATTTATTACAATAGTATTCTATACATTTATTTTTCGAGAGTACGCGATATTTCGACGTAACTAGCAAAATAAAACACAATGAAAGATCAAAGTATGTATTTTTTTTAACAAAACATTATATTAAAAAAAATTGTTCTTTAAATATCGTGATGATTGTTCCTTTGAGATAATAATTTCCAATAGTACTTATTGGAACAAATTATGATACATTTTTTATTCTTTTAGGCTCAATTTAAGAAGAGGTCTGAATATCCAATGTTTTATAAATGTATTTGTGTATATAGAGTAACGTCCCTTGATTTTTTTACATTTCAAAGAAGAATGAAATGAAAAATGTCTCGTTGCGTTCCGTGATATAAAATGCCGGATATCATACGTGTACTCTGTTTATACGTACATTGGAACGCTGTACACTTGGCCAAGCCGCTCGAGACACGTGTACCGCGATAAATAATGTAACCGTGCTCTCTCTCTCTCTCTCCCTATTTCTATCTCCGTTTCTCCCTGCCATTTTTGCTCTCGCTTCTTCGCTTTTCTCTTCAACCCCTCGCGAATACTCGAGCCTCAGAATCTTCTACTTTGCTCACTACCACCCTTAACTTTACATATTTTTACGCGCGCACACGAGCTCGCGAAAATAGGAGAGAAAGAAAATCGAGGGTAGATGTTCTTTGCACTTGGCTCTAGGGCAGTTCTGACGAGTGTTTTCCCTTTTCCCTTATTTTCTTTTCTCATCTCCTTTTCTCTCAATTTCCCGGATTGTTTATTACGTAGACCAGATTTTCTGTTAGTTTTTTTATTTTTATTTTTATTCTTCCATCCTCTCCTGTAATAGAAAATATACAGCAGTTTGCAATACACTTTTTCGTGGAGCCACAATATTTTCTTCAATCGCAGATGTTCTAGATATTTGTGAATTTTTTTTTATACATTCGCAGTAGCGTAGTTTTTTAATAACAAGAATTATGAAACATTCGAACAACATTTTTTCATTTAATTGTTTAAATAATTAGAAATTTTTTTATTGTTGAAAACAATGAAATTAATTGTATATGTCCTAGACATTTTGAACATTTTGAAGTGTTCAGATAGATAATAAATTTTTTTTTAATAATCGAGACGCTATCGCACGATAAAAACATTCATTTGAACAGCGCTTTTTTCATTGATTTTCGAAATATGAATTTATTCATTCGAGACACTGTCGCACGATAAAAAAATTAATTTGAACATCACGTTTTTCATTTGATTCGAAATATGAATTTATTCATTCGTGATGATTTTTTGACGAGTTCATATTTCTATATATGTATATTTTTCTCTTTTCTGAAACGTATGAAAAAGACATATGGGTTTGTGTACGCATCAGCTATATCGATTAGATATACGGAAGAGACATTGTGCATAGCGTAATAAGAGGCTCTTTACCCCGCGTGGAGGAAGAGATACGTGGCAGAACGTACGTGGCCCGACCCACATGAGTATTCCTCTTTTTTTCATCCAACCTATCCGCCTTCCCCCCCCCCTCCAACCCCCTCGCCCACCCTTCTACCTCTCTATCACCTGAATTTCCCGATTTTATCGTGCGCGTGTATTTCCGTTGATACGATTCTTTACACAGTGAACATCGAGTTGACTGTCTGACTCATGGATTCCTTTTATTCGACAATAAATGCTGAATCGCGCCCACAGACACGTAATTCTCGAATCGATCATCGAACACCTTTTTTTTCGGTCATCCTTTCTTTTTCATCAATTAGAATTCACGAATTGTCTATTTTATTTTATTTTCTTAAATTCTCAAACATGTTGTATATCTTTACACGTATACGATGATTAGATATTTATAAAATTTTAATAAATAATTTTTTATTCAACTTGAATATCAATATGACAAATGATAGTAAAAAATATGAGTTTCAACATTCGACGGAGAAGTTTTTTTCCACTTTTTTCCTGTACTTTTTTTCGTATATTTGTTTGTAACTTGGTTTTGAATAATTCATGTATAAAATTATATTGTTCTGTCAGCTTATTCCTGATCTGAAAATTTTCAATGGTTTTCAATCGATCGACATGTGTTATCGGTCATCGAACGTCTTTTTTGCGGACTCATCCAAAATGGTCATCGACCAAAGATTATCTTGGCTAGAATCCAGTGCGTACACACATACTTTTCTCCCTCTCTCTCTCTCCTTTTAGAAAACATTTTACCTAGTGTGTTCACACACATCGGGCTAACTCGACGAGAAACGAGTATTATTTACTCCGATGGTAAATTATATATTTGTCCAGTTTTTATGGACTCAAATGTTTACCTTTCCTGCTTCGCTGAGAGACAACTTGTCTTTTATTTTTCACTTTATCACCGCCAGAGCGTCATTCAAAGTTTTCGAAAAAGACACACAGGTCGAGAAATTATATTTTACGACGTTACTTTCGAAGGAAATTAATCATTGGCTTTAATTCGTATCTTAATTTAAAAAATTTTATACCCACTTAAATTAATATTCAAAGATTTCGAAAAAAGATATATGCCGAGAGATTATTTTACGACGTTACTTTCGAAAAAAATTAATCATTGACTAATTCGTATCTTAATTTAAAAAATTGTATACTCCCATTTAAATTAATAATGAAGATTGAAACATAAAATTCTATGTGCACACTGGATTAGATTTTATTGGATAAGACAAATGAAAAAAGGAAATTTTTCTCGGAAAGATTACAACCGGGCAGAGAAAAATTATTTTGCTCCAATCTGCCGGATGGGAAAAATGTTGTTATCGGTTTGTCGTCGTTTTTTTTTTTTGATAAATGTTTCTCATTCGTCGATCACGTCGGACAGAGTTGTCTCAACGCCTGTGGTCGTTTCGCGTCCTCCTCTCTCTCTCTCTTTTTCCCCATCGTGTTTTCTTTTTCTCATTTTACCTCGAGCCGAACCAGTCGAGCCGGTTTTTCATAAGTCACTGTGCATCGTGACGACGAAATACGTATTTCGCTTCTACATGCGCTCATATCGAAGAGCGCAACTGAATGCACGAAGCATCGAAACGTACTTAACGTTTCTATTCGACGTATAGACAGACAGAACGAGAGAAACCAACACATACTTTCTGTTCTTAAGATTGACACGTGAGTTTATAAAGTGCGTTGCACATCATGCGAGAATGACGAATTAATTCAATGACTCGTCAAATCACTTGGCGACTCGACTGCATTCTCCATCTATCAAATTCTCCAATTGACTCGTTCCTTTTTTGACTAATTTCTTCTCTAAGATGCTTCATTCCACTAAATCGATGGACACGAGTAGCGAAAAGCATTTATTTTCACTCAAGAAAATGAAATATCTATATTTTATATCTTAAATATCAGGGTTTTTAAATATTTTATTCAATCGAATATACGGTTTGAAATGGAGAAACTTGGATTTATCAGATTATTCGACCCGACTCTATAATCACATTTATTTAGATTAGAAACAAGCATTTATTCATTTTTAGTTTGAAAATTATATCGAGAAAAAAAACAGAAAATTCAAGTATATACTTTTCATTTAATTAATTTGAGGATTTGGTATTGTTCAAACGATTAAAAATAAACCATAAAATTTTTTTAATAAATTTGACGTATCTAATAAACTTAACCACTTGTGCACGTAGTTTTTAAAATCACTCCAATTCATTCTTAAGTTTTCTGCTTGAAAAAGATGAATATATATTCCCCAGCTCGAGTTGCTCCACTTTAATTAATCGAGGCATTAGGTTCGTTAGGCTAATTTAACGAGGTCGCTTATCCTTGCTACGAGTCCTATATTCCAAGGATATTCGGAGAACGAAGAGTTACGAGCCGGAGATGAGTGAGAAAGCTCCTCTATTTTACAGAGTTCTAAGCCCCGAATTTCACAATCGATTTGAAATTATTTCCTCCCTATTTTACTCTCTGCGGAAACCCAAATAAAATTTTATCTCACCGCATCACGTTATTACCAGAATAATGAACTCTCCTAATATCGGACAAAAAAAAGTATACGAATAATAATCAAGTATTGAGAAATAATTTAATATATTTGTATTTCGAGAAACGTATCTGTAAAATAACAATAAACTATCTTCGAATATTAAACGAAAAATCTGAAAAATGCACGAAGGGGGTACAATAATACGTGAAATGAAACTTCTCGTCAGCAAATTTTTTTTTACCGATAAGAAAAAAAAATGTCGATGCGTTCATGCAAGGAATGTCCGGATTGAAAGTTGGAATAAGAGTGTACATTTTTCTATATATTTTTAACGTATGGGTAATGGGCAAAAAGAGAGGGTATATATAGAATATTGGGCAACGAGGGTGAACTTCCTTCCGTCTGAAAATTGGCAATATCCGTTTCGAAATCCTTATTTCGTGGCCGAGCGAAGAGGCTCTCCCTCTCTTGTATATCCTTTATTGTATGACTATATGTGGGTGAATTTTGCTCGATGTCTAAGATCTTGGTTTAAACCTGTACACTCGAATGCTTCTGTTGATTTTCTCTCTCGCTCTCTTCCTGTTTCTGCCTCTCTCACTCCGGCTCATTCTCTTCGGTTCTCTATCATAGTAAATCTCTGGGAGATCCAAGATCGAAGCAATACCGGTAATCCAGCATGGAGGCCAGAACGGTAGTAACCGAGTCCGCGCGCGCTTTAACGGCCTCTCATTTCCAACGGCCAGACTATATCCTGGAAATTCAGACTTTTACAACTCACTCGATCTTTCCAACCTCCCCCCCGAATCTACTCTCTCTCTCTCTCTCTCTCTGCCGATCTTCTACTTCTACTATTCTCTCGTGCTCGCAATTCGCCGAGATCGAACCTTCATTTTCAAATGTTTTAATGGGATACCGAAGTTTCCACTTTACGAGCCAGCCGAGTGAAAATTGGCGAAAATAGAGAACAAAAATCGTCCACTCCACTGACCATTCGACCAAGAACTTGAAACAAAAAAGAAATATACCTATGTGGAATCTTATTAACTTTTTATTCCTTGAGCTCGAGGCACAACCACCCACCTGAGTCTTTTGCTTATTTTACATACAAGTTGTATTGCATATAAAATTAAAAAAATTTAAGGTGCACACCCTTTAAGAATTTATGAACGATATTTTTTTTGATATGAATATAAGAATGGGGTTTAAGAGTTATCAAACTCAAAAGTTGCTGAGATAAAACATTGCTTCTTGTATGGAAAATTCATAAATCTGCACTGAATTAAAATTTAAAAATACGAGATTCTTGTGAATTTTTAAAATGTATTCGTAGTAGTATTCACTTTGTATTTTTAATTTTATTGTTCAAACAATAAAAATGTTTAAATTATTGTTAGAATATGCTCAAGTTTCTAATTGTTAGTAAAACGAAGACCAAAAAAAATGGACAACTTTTTAGCAAAAGCCAAAGTCTAGATTTTACAAATTTAACGTCACGAACTTATATATTGTTTGCTGAAATCTTCGATCCCACACATCCTTAAAAAAACGAAAATAGAGAACAAAAGAAATGTATTTTTCTTTATTTTTTGGTCCAAATCACGTTTCACGATTCGGCAAAGATACAAATTTATTGCCGAGCGAAAGTGTGCAATATCGATCGTGCGTAGGGGGATTATTATCTCATCGTTGTCGCAAACAGAGAGTGTGTTGTGCTTTTCTGTATATCTGTATATGTGGAGGAGAATAAGTCAGCACGTTCGTGTGTATCATCGATGTATATATAGTCGCTCAACGTAAGGAGAACGTGATGGGTCAGGGTGGGGAGCGGGAGGAAGGGTGAATATGGCTTTGGAAGTTGCATTCATGGGTTTTCTACCAAATATCAGGGATACGGTGCCCGGAGGGCTCTCTCTCTCTCGTCCACTTTTGCTTCCTGCGTCGTACCAACCACAATGACAGATATTAAGCTTCCTATTTACGTCCTGAGCAAACTAAGAGTTTCCCTTTATTGCCGGAATATTGTACTCCTGCTGCTCCCTCAGATCTCCCTCCCCGTTTATTTATATAAATACCCGACTAAACTTCTTAACTATTCGACGGAAGCCCATTTTTGACCCGGACGCGAACATTTTCCTCTTCCCACCGATCGATCGGTGCGACTATTTCGGTGGAGCTGGCGAGGCCATTCTTAAATATCCAAAAAATGCAACTTTGTATCACAAAAATTGTTTTTTACCTACCGTTTTAACCGGAAATAAAATAAATAAAAATATGGAAGAACCATTTTGAAAAATTACAGAAAGCAAAAAAATTACAGTATACTGGGATTGCACTCTGAAAAATCGATATTGCAAGGGTTGGTATAAGTTGGGGAAAAAAAGAGAATCGCGTTTAGAGATGAATTTAAAAGAATTTAGAGGAAAAAGTGTGAGGTTTTAATATCGCTAAGAACGGAGAATTCGGCCGAGAGTGTTTTACCAATCGCTTCGGAGGATAAAAATTCCGGGCGAGCGCAGCGGGTTTCGCACGCGACAAAAAATGTCACGGCGACGTATCCTCTCTCTCTTCGTGCTCTCGTGTTCGCGTGTACACCGAAGAATTGTCGGTAATTACCGGTTATCACGAGGAAAAAGCAGCTGCCATTCTGGAATTTCGCGAGGATGCCGCCCGGGCAAGACGATGCGCTGCCGGAGCGATAAAAAAAAGAGCAAGAAACTCTCGAGAGTTTATGGCGAGGAACGAGATCGCGAGCGTTTCGTACAGTATAACGAGAAGAGCCAAGCAGAACGCGCGTGTTTCAATTCTCTCTCTCTCACTCTTTTCTCATCCCTGCGTTAAATTTTATAAAAATTATATATCGTCCTGTCACCTGCTGTCACCTTCGCATTTTTACGTCCGTGCACTCCAATCAACGATAATTTAATTACGAGCTACGAAAAAACAGAAACGTCGAGAAAAAACGTCTTATATTTATTTTTTATTGTCATGCACTATTATTATTTCATTTAAGTTAACATTTCCTTTCAATTAATTAATAAAGAATTAATGAAATAAATTAATAAAAATTATGCCAAACGAGCTAAATTTGCACTAAATTGTATCACGGGACAAAAAGATATTTAAATTACATTTTTCGTAGCTTCAGCACATATCTTATATCGCTTTCATGATTAAAAAAAATAATCACGAGTCATAGACTGAAAACTGACGCGATATTTACACAGCTTTATATTTCACCGATAAATTCTTTATAAATTTCTCAGCGATGACTCGGATCAATTCATAATTCTTTCCCGTTATCAAAACAATTATACGTAAGTAAATAGAAATTGAAGACAAAAAGTGTAAATAAGAGAGGGAAGCGGAGATTGGCGTTAAGAAATAATAATGGGGAGAGAATGAAGACGCGAAAAGAAAATATTTCTCGCGCGTTCATTACGAATCGTTCTCATTTGTCAAAACGTCGACGAGTAATTTTTCAAACGCGAAGGAAAGAGGGGAGGGGGAGCGGGGATTAAAAGTGAATCGGAGAAGTATCGTTTAAACATCGCCAACGATAAATAGCGAAAACAAGAGAGAACGAGAGAGAAAACATATGTATATATTCGCTATCTTTCCCGCGTATACTCTGTTTCATTTTTAAAGGGAGATAAGCTCGTCTCCGAGAGAATTTCGCTCTATAAACAGAGATATAAGGCAAGAGTCATTTGGAACGTGACTCGATCGAGAAAGCAACACCGTTGGGAACCAACGATGAAGACGGGAGATCGAATTATAAGAGTGCATTTTATATATGAAAGCGGAGAAGGATCGAGACGAAGAAAACAATAATAATAATAATAATAATAGAGTGTAAAAAAATGCAATATATGGATTAGCGAAGTTAAACAAAAATGGAAGGATTTACAAAAAAGATAAGAGAGGACGTCCTCCGAGTTATGAGAAAACGTCAGTGACGAGAGATTCCCACGTCGTCCTCGATCCTTCAGAGAAAAAAAAAGGAGATTGCATTCGCGAGACATCCCCCGAGGAATTCCAATGCAACGAGACATCGATTTTTTTTCTCTCTCGTTACTCTCTTCCTTTTTTTTTCTCGTTCAACTTTTTTTGCACGTACGTGTCTTTTTCCACGAAAAAGCTTTTGATGATCGTCTTGAATTTCTCATCGAAATATTTGCTGTGAAAATCCGCAATCTTGACGTGCTCAAGGAATTCTATCGACTATGCACTTTTCTCATATACGAGAACATTTCGCCAAAGAATATCACTTTTTATTTTCGCCCGAGAGAAATTTTTTAAAATTCCTTTTAATCTCAAGAAATATTTCCGGGAATAAATGTTCATTTAAATTATCAACTTTTTTCTTGGTATATTTAAAATTATAAGAATCCAAAACATGATTTCCTGGAAAAAAAAATCCTTTCCCTTTTATTTTGGCTCGCACTCGGGGACAGGAAAAAAGAATTCACCTGCGACGATTGAACGAAAAAAGGAAAGCGAATGTGTATCTGTCATGCAATTCGCCACACGTTTTTACTCTCCCTTTTTTATCGTTCTCTCTCTCTCTCTCTCTCTCTCTCTCTCTCTCTCTCTCTCTCTCTCTCTCTTGGTCCTTTTCTCCCTCATACGTCGGTGGTTTGCTCTTCATTCATTCAACTCTCAGGTGGTCCGGGGACAAAAGAGGGAGGAGCGAGAGCGAGATTATCGAAATAGAAGCGTGAAAAATGATACGACACATCTCTCTCGCTCTCTCCTTTCCCTCGTTCCATCCCTCACGATTTTTCTCCCTCGTTTTTATACCCCAGAGAGAAAGAAATTGTTCCATTTGCGCACCGAGTACAAAAACAGTTACTTTGAGGCAGCAGCGAAGAGAGAGAGAGAGAGAAAGGGAGAGAGAGGAGAGAGAGCGAAAGGGATCGAAAGAAAATTGACAAAGGGACAGCCAAATTCAATGCTTACATAATACACAAACTGGCAGAGTCTGCTCCGCTTGTTTTCAACCCGTGAGGCGAAAATTTTCGGGGCGAGACGAGAGCCTCTCTCCTTCTGTCAAAATACCCGGTCTCGCCGAATTTATTTTGTATAATCTTTCCATATATTTTTTCAGACCATACGCCGAGTTTCCCTTTACTCGTATAATAATAATCGAAATCCATTTTTAAACAAGCGATAAAAATTGAAAATTTTCACGCGCCCTGAAAAAGTGTTTCGAGCAATCTTAAATAATTCTTTAGAAATCATACCGTTTTTTTTAAATGAGCCAGTTAATAATTTTTTTTTTGTAATAAAAGGAGAAAAATTGATGTTTCGACGTACGAATGAGTAAAATTTTTTTTTCTTTTTAGTGGATTTTCAGGATGCAGAAACTGACGTGCCGGAAAGGGAGGCCAGCCCCGACGACGTTACTCCCATCGTTGCTGCTGCCCGCCTTCGTAGCCGGCCTCGCGACCCTCGCAAATGGTGAGTCACTATGTTTCCTGCTTCCATCGAGAGCGTTTCGACGACGAGAGCTCGCGATTTCTCATACGGAATAAAAAAAGAAAACAAAAAAGCGAAAGAAACGAGCAAACGTTTTCGAAAATTGCCCTCGAGTGTGTTTTATTGTTTATCTGGAGAAAAAAAAATGGACGAATTTTGAGGAAAAATGACAAAAGTTATCGCGAGAGAGATGCAAGTTGCGGTTTTCTGTTTGGTCTCGACACAATTGCTCCGTTTGACTCTTAGCGCGCGCTCGGCATTGCCGCACGACGAGTCCCTTTCCCTCCCTCCCGCCACTTATCTCGCTTCGAGGGGACTGCGACAGAGCGAAACGCTTTTTTTTTCTTTCTTATTTAAAGCCCATATAATGGAGCTGCCTCGAGCCAAGATCTCATTCATTCACCCTTTTTTCCCCTCCCTCTCATCCCCTCTCGCTCCCTTTCTCACTGTCCTTCATGCCCTTCTCTCTCTCTTTCTCTAAACTCCTCCGTCTCTTTTTTTTCTTCCAGCACCTTTCTCCTGTATCTTCTTTTCATATTCTCTCTCATTCATTAACGCGTACATGCACCCAGTTTACGCCCATTCATTTATCAAGATATACACGATTTTTTCCTCATTTTTTTCCCTGCTCTTTTCTCAGTCGTACAATAATTTTTTTTTGCTGATGACACAGTGCGCTACTTACAGTGACGATCCTCTTGAAATGTTTCACAACGAGAAAGAAATTGTAACGATGCTTCAAATGAATTCATTTTTATATGGACTGGGGTATAGCTTTATCGAAAAATCATTTTCTTGGAGTGGTCGTATTATAAAAGTGTTATTTTACATAATAATCTTTCGTAAAATTAATGAGAGTGTATACAATAAGATAAAAAAATTTTATAGGTCATTTGATATCATGAATATTATTTATCTCCAGAGAAAGATTGAGAAAAAAAAATCAAGATACTTTTCGTATCAGCTCGATGTCGAGCTTCGGGGATCTGAATTCGTCTCCGGGAGCGAATGAAGCATAAATTTGCGAGATTATTGAAAGCATGATCGACGAAAAATTCGTCATGAATGCACGTGTGTATTTTTATCGAAAGGAAACAACGATGAGAGGGATTTGTATATCAGCGACGGGGAGGGTGAAAAATCTTCGATGCTCGGGAATTTTCGGAGATAAGTCAGATATAAGGAGGGGTGTAGAAACGAGAGAGAGAGAGAGAGAGAGCGAAGTGAAAAAGTGGAGAAAAAAAGATCCCCAAAGTCGCACCCTTATTTGCCTGAAAAGGCGTGTGGCGGCTCCGCAATAACTGAAAGTGACTAAAAAACGGTCTCTCCTCGTTTCTCTTCACGATCCCGACAGTACGAGACTCGTACATGGATATCCGTGTACGTCGAGCTCTGTCGCCGACCTGGGGTGCGGAGTGTCCTTGCCTGATAGGCGAATAATCTTGCCGACTGGCGAGACCGAACGATTCGCCTTATTCTCTCATCCCTATACAACCGAAAACGTAAATTTTCATTTATTTTTTTTAATCGTACACTCATTATACTGCTTCCTTCAACGCACATTAAATTTTATATGCTTTACATTTTTAAAGAGGTTGTGTCGTGTTTTACTTTGTATTAATATCCAATATTTCGAATGTCTTAGACAGAATTAATGGAAAATTAAAAAATAATTTTTTTTGTTTAAGTTATACTGATTTTTGTATTTAAAATTAATTCAATTCGAAAATATGTGATTTTATCTCCTCGTCTGTGCTCATTTCATGCATCCAAAAATCTTTTCGTGCTGCACGTGTTCTTGGATTTTTTCGGTATTCGGTTTGAGCTTCATTTTTCACGATAGTTTTTTTTTCGGATATTTTTTTCTGTTTTGCTTTCTCGCTTTTTTGTGTGCGCATATTTGTACATATATTTTTTACTGTTTGTACATAAACACAAAGATAAAAATGCACGCGTCAGAATGCTCGTTCGCGCGTAGAGTGAGACCGATTTGTTCCACGTCCTGATCGTGGCGACACGACACGCACGAATATTCACACCCTCGACCACGAAAAAATCCCTCTCTCTCTCTCTCTCTTTCTCGTTTTTTGTCCTTTTTTCTCTGCACAGTTCCGTAAAATATCGATTCTCCATATCTCCCTTCCGACACTTTTTTTTCTCTCGTCTCTTCTTTTAAATTTGCTCTTTTTCTTTTTATTCGTTCTTTCAGTCTATTATGACTGGGATGCTGAAAATTCTTCCCTGAAATATTTCCATGCTATCGCACGTATCGGATTCCCGCCGCGAGTAAGAACAATAATGGCTAACATTGATTTTTGCCTTTTTTCTGCTCGCCTTTTTTTCAACGCTGATCAATAGGGAAGATTTTTTTTTCGGCATCCGGGCGAATATTTTTTTTATAACGGATCGAATATTTCGGTTCTTTTTAAGAACATAAAAGCATTTAAAAAAAAACTGAAAATTCTGTTCAGAAAAAAAAGAATTGATTCCTTAAAAATAACTTGCTTTATTTTAAAGAATTTTTTTTATATCGAACATCTTTTTTAATAGCATCAATAAAAGTTGATTATTGAAACAATTGTGGAAATTTTTCAGTAAAAAGGATTGATTCGTAAAAAAAAAGAGACGAATAAAATTGAAAATGACGTTTTGTTTTCTTTTTCGTTAGCGTTAATGGAGTCGGGTTTATCAGACGAAATTGGATGTTTGAAACGGAAACAGAATTTCTATTTTTACGGCGGTTTAGACATTGTCATCGGCCCCGGGGTCCCTTTTCCCGATTACGCTTAACAAAGAAAACTCATTAAATCGTAATTAACTAGACGAAAACATTCGTTCGAATTTGCAAGAATCGCATGGCGCGGAGGAGAGAGTTTCGATGTTGCCCTTGGGTAATTGTTATTCCCCTTTAACCCCTTGCTCCCAACGCGACAGTAGAAACTCCCATTCACCAGGCAGAAAATACAAAAAAAAATCGCATTTGTGAATATACGATTTTAATTGTTCAATATTCGAAGAAATATTTTATTCGATCGAATTTTTTTATCTTTTAATTGAATGAATATTGGCTGATGGGCTTCAAATTGTACAATATTTACTTTATGCAGTAAGAAATATAATGAAAAATACGCTTCATATATGTGTTCTATAACAAAATGAAAAAAAAATCGTATTTTTGATCAAATAAGTTTGTATTTTATTGCGTTGGAATATTTTTTTGAAGTTCCGTTTCATCGAAAAATTGTGCAGAGCAAGGATCGATGGAGATTTTTGGTTAAATGATGGGAGGTATTTTTTTTTTATCGCGCATGAGTTATGATTCGTTTTTGACAGATTCAAATATAAGCTCCATCAGTTTTTATTTGAAATGGGGAAAATTGTACCCTCTTGGTCAACAAACCGTTCATTTTATCTTCCATACATACAAATACGTGTCATTCCGGGTTAGATTTATGCGATTTGTTCGTACGAATCACGGCGAGAGGCAGACACTATCGTTTTCATACCACATGAGAGGAAATAGAGAGAGAGAGAAAGCTGGAGAGAAAAGATCGGCGAGAATTTCCCGTGGGACGGCGACGCCAGGGACGTTCCGGTCTTATTGCCAGACGCCATTTTTTTCTCCTTTTCTCTCACGCTTTTTCCTCAAAGTGGACAAAAAAAATCCTCATCTTCCAAGCTAAAAATTTTTCCACCAATGTCATTCGAAGTCTATATGGAAGGTTTAATTTAAAATCTCAGCAGTAAACAAAAATGTAATCGAAATAAATGAAACATTCGTATTGTTCGACATACATAACACGATTTTTATATTATATATTTTTGATTTGGAAATAAAATTTCAAGAATACTTTATATCCTTTCAAAATAAATTTTTCACTTCAGAAAATCATTCGATTTTTTCTCCCTCGCTCCGAGCATGTATAGCAAAGGCGCTTCGAGTCGTTCGAAAAAATGAAATTTCGTACAAATTCTTAGTTTTTCGTTTATTTAAGACACGTAATGGCGACAGCCAGCCCATACAGATCCCATAATCCCTTGGGTTTTCATAAGTGTGTTTCGTAGCGCGAGAGAAGAGAAAGAGAGGAGCGACGAAGAGTGCGGTCGGAATAAAGGAGAAAGAGAGTGACGGAGAGTTCGCTGGAAATGGGACAAAAAAACGGTGAAGGGGATTTCTTTATTTTTTTTTTTGTATTTTGTTGCCTCGCAACCCCCGAAAGACAGAATGACGAGGATATACGTGAGTGAAAGAAAGAAAAGAGGTGTGTAGAGCGCAGGAAGGATATTAGCGATTCCAGCGGTGTTTCCACGTGGCCCGGAGTATTCCACTCGTTCCCATTGCTCGAACGATCGCTTACTTTTTTCTCCCTCCGCTTTTTACATCTTTCTCAGCAGCTTTCGCCTCTCCGTTCGATTTTTACCGTTCTCTTCCGTTCTCCCGAGAATCTACCTTCATTCCTCGAACTTCTCTCTCTCTCTTTCTCTCTCTCCTCTCTTTACTCCCTTTTGCACCGACCGGCGAAGAACCTCGAGTTCCATGTTCCCTTTCGCTTAAACGTGCGCCCTTATTTTCCTGCATGCGACCATCATTGTACAAATATTTATTTATTATTTATTGTATATTTGCTGCACTTGCTTTTTAATCATAGAATTTAAAAATTGATTGGAAATGATATTTTAAAAATATTACGTTAAAAAATTAATGCAAAATTACCGCATTTTTTTTTGACTATAACTTTTGACTAATTTTTTTGGTATTTTTAATTTAAATGGAAAAAATGTTCGACCAGCAAGGCTGGGAATGAAAATTTCGCCGAAGCAATGTCATGGGACTGTACAAATAACAACGATGAACATAAATCTTGCTGGCTCGCGAAAAAATATATTTCGGGTGCAATAAAATTCGGGCGGACAGATATGGACGAGCGAGGAGAGAAACGAACGGGGGAAAGGATGCTTTTCGATGGATGCGGCCAACAATGAGAAACGATTGTCGTTTGAAGCGCGAGAGACACGTGCCGGAAGAACATTTTCGCGTTTGAGACCTCTGGGGGGAAAAACGAGCTCGGGAAAGAGAGAAAGGGCATGCACACGAAATAAGAAGCGAGAAGAAGAAAAAAAAGGGAATAAAAGAGTAACCAGCCATTAAACGATACATCGGAGGTCATTATCGCACCGAGTACGTCATTATACGAAATTTTCTTCCATTTCTTTTCCCTTCTCTCTATCTTTCCCCTTCTCTCGCACTCTTTTCATTTTTCTCCTGAAGGAGAACGAGAATGGAAAAAGGATTTCCGTGACTCGACCTCTCTTCCTTCATGACGCTCCTCAAATGCGATAAATTTTCCACTGTATCGTTCAGCCCTGTGTGAGTAAGCCCAGAGAAGAGGGCTGGAAGAAAAAAAGAGTAATAATAATATTGTATGCGTCAGTGTCCTGTACACAAAGGGCAACCTATAAATTTTTTTTATACTCTCAACAGATACAAAAAATATTGTGACAATCTTTTCAATCAAGACTTTGACAACTTGTGAACGTATAATTACTGAAATAATGAACAAAATGATGTAAAAATTATAATTAAAAAAATTAATCAGGTCAGTCATTATTGAAGGAGCTGAGAAAATGGGACTGATGAATTATTAATAAAATAACGTAATGGAGGATAAGAATTAACGAAATTTCGGCGATGTAAGACGAAACGACCCTTACGACAAGTTTTATAGGAGAATTTCTCTCGTCAAAATTAATAACCCTGTGTATACAGAGCGTTTACAAGAGAGGGAAAGAAGAGTCATGGCCGTGACGTAATAAGTCGTCGATTTTATTCGCCAAGGGCGAAGGACCCTTCCCTCCCATTGTCATTTTTTCTATATCTGCCTACACAGTGTACAGGGTGTCTCGACGTCGGAACGACGAAAATTGATTTCTCAATGTCGCATAAGGACAAAATTTACGTAAATTGTTTGAACACGAATAACTTTTTTTGAAATTTATCCAAACACAAGAATGTCCAATATCATAGTTTTTTTTATTTAAAGTTCTTTCACGAATATATAACTTTTTTATTGCTCGAATTTATTTCTGGTACACCTTGTAGATATTGAACAATACGAATACTTGCCGGATGAGATGATACCGACGAAAGAGATGACCACAATATTCTTCTCTACCCCGCGGCCTCTCTTGTCTCCACTTCAATACAACCGAGACTTTACGACTCTTGCGTCAGAGCTCTCACTCTCTGTCCTTTATTTTTCGTCTCTATTTCTGTCTCTCCCGCTCAACGAAATCGATCAACCCGAAAATTATTGTCTAAACATCCTGTATCGTTCGTTTCGATGTTTTCTCTGTCACTGTATCAGTCGCTTCAAATTTTTACATCAAAAACACTTTTTTTCTCGCAAAAACGAATGAATAATCTCATACACTTTTATTTTTGCGCATGAACGAATAGAACTTTTTCGGCCAAACTTTCCCACGAGTCGAGCTGGCCAATTTATTATTTGTTTGCTGACTTAGGTCCCCAAAATGCGGTCTGGAACTCATCTGGTATAGAAATCACCAAAGTATATTGTTACCGGTGTATGAGCAGGGAAAAAAGTGTAAGAGCTTAATTCTGCGGTCCAACGTTCTCCTTAAATAAATATATAAATTGAATAGTTTATGTCACGAGTTCCGAACGTTGAATTTTGTCATAAATCTCGCCCGGAATGACTCTAAACTTGCAATGTCCAATCTGGCTCCTATTTCTCTCTCTCATTCTCTCTCCTTAAGCATTGTCTAAATAGCCAATACGTGTAACGTTAGGGTTATTTTGACTGGGATAAACTATTCCATTCAGCGGCGAAGCATTTCGTCATTTATTACACAACCGTAAACGGCGCATCGCCGGAAGACACAATCTCAAATAATATCGTTGCTGACAAACAAAAGGACGTAATTGAATAAAATTGCCTGACAAGACCCTCCTTTCATTAACTCGAATGAAACAGATTTCATAACATAGACGAGAAGGAGCTTTAAAATATAGTTTTAAATCCACAAAGGTCACACTTTTTTTTTATTCTTAAACTTTGGTCTGAATAAACACAGACTCATAAAAATAAAAAAAAGGTGCATGTATACCTTGAACTACATAGATCCACAAATGTTTTTTGAACCCTTTGTATATATGAAGTCAAATCGATTCATCAAGTCCTCATTTTTTGCTAGACTAGTTCTTTTGACATTTTGAATACGAATATGAAGTTTTTTTTCGTCCATTACATATTAACTTTTTGAAAATTTCACGAAATGTTAATTACACAAGAATATAGATACAGTATTTTTAATTATATCTGCCTGTATCTACTTCGAGTTCCTGAGAGAAAATCTGAAGGTATTTTTCATCTATAACAGTCCATAATTTTCCATAAAATTCGTAAAATACATTTATTAAATAAAATTAGCATATTTTAGTGCATTCTTATTGCATTTACGTATATATCTGCGCGGATTTTTTAAACGAGTTTAAAATACGAGGAGAGATATCTTAAAGGACCAAATTTGGCTGTCGGGCCACGAAAGAGCGCGCGTGCGCGAGAAAAGACACTTGGCCGTTTCCTTTTTGGGGAAGATGGAAGAGAGGGAGAGAGGAGGATGAAGGAGAACCGAGGGATATTTTACACTCGGTCATTCTCAAACGTTGCAGTCTCCACTCCCGAGGGAGCTGAGACACGAATCTTCTCTTTTCTCGGAGCTCGCCTACTCTCCTCGTACTTTTTTCTTCTCCTCTTCGTTTTACTTCTTCCTCGCTGGGGAATAATCGATGGTGGCGACGACATCAGGAGAAAGAGAATTCCCGTCGTCGTCGTCGTTGCCTTTGCCGGAACGGGTCTCGCGCTTCCAACTCTACGTATATATTTTTTCGTATTCCCATACACGAGGCCAGAAACACGGAAAGTTGTTCCTGAAGGGCTGATACTCGCTTGTACACAGCGTGTATATTGCCTTAATAAGTTTTCACCCACGCGACAAACTACACGGAAAGAGAGAGACGAAAAAAACGATCGAGACTCCGTGTGTTATGCAAAAGAGTGTCAGGATTGCTCCGAGAGCCAATAAAAAAGGGGGATAGAAAAATTAAATCTCGTCTTTGAGAGTGTTGTAAAAAAGTTTTTTTTTAAGAGTTATTTCGAATCGAATATATACACGCTATAAAAAAATTAATTCATCTACTATATATTAATTTTATAATTATACTTCTCAAATCTGTCAAATTCATGCACGAATTTTTAGATTTTCTACGACATGTATTAAGTCATGTGGTACTTTAATTAAATTTCAGTTTTTTTGGGTAAATTAGGTACGTAAAATAGTAATAATTGAAATTACAGACGTCAATCATCACTAGGAATTGTATTTACTAAATTAGACTTTACAAATTTTCATTAAGACCAAATCTATCAATTTTGATTGAATTATGAAATATGGTCAGTGTTCGTCTGCACGAGATACAATTTTCATCGGCTATAATTGATTTAGCCTTAATCATCGATCATGTCTGATTTCATTGCTTGATGAAATTATTTCATCAAATTATTTCAATAATAGTACATGATCGAAATTATTCATTAATTATTCATTACCTTAATGGTATATTATTGAAACAATGGAATTAAAGTGATTCGATCACTATATATGTCTATCATCACTATTACATAATGGGGGAGTTTTCCAATTAACGACACAGACAAGGCACACTGTTTAACACCGTGTTCGCAGTTTGCCATTCTAATTACGATGAAAATGAATTGATTCTCGCCATGTAATAAACGAATAAAACAAAAAAAAATTCGCGAAACTTCAACCTACTGAAAAAATAAAAATAATTTTTATGACTACGTTTAAATAATCACTCTAATTAGTTTT
Organism: Cremastinae sp. A BG-2022a; assembly: GCA_030522545.1. NCBI lineage: Eukaryota > Metazoa > Arthropoda > Insecta > Hymenoptera > Ichneumonidae > Cremastinae sp. A BG-2022a. The sequence goes on along the minus strand of JAPYYW010002129.1, from coordinate 689 downwards.
TTATGCTAATACGTACTTTTTTTGAGGGTTTCGAGTAAAAATGTATTTAAAAATAATGTACAAGAATTATTGCTTTTTCGCTTATGTTTTTTTTCGATTACGGATTTGGCGAATGAAAGAATAGAGAGTTGGGAGGCAGAAACACGTTTCACCGTAAATGGCCAAAGTGAAACGTTCCTTTTCTGTTTCTCTCGGTCGCGTGTTATATTTTCACGGCGAACGCTAATGGCCGTGCCATAAATCCGGGATGCATGGGGGCCAAGCGCGCGCGCGCACACACACACGCGAAAGCACAAATGGAAAAATGCATTTATCCTGACCAAAAGAAGAAAGAACGAGAGAGAGAGACGGACGGAGGTCCGAGAGTCCTGCGACACAAAACTCCGACACTTTTTCTCCCTTTCATTCTCCCAGTGGTCAAAACACTCTTTGTCCCTTTGAAACGAAGGAAATCGGTATAGGGTGCCCGGCGATGAACAAAATATATACAACAAAAATAAATAAATTTTAAAAAATGGTGAATAAAAAAATCTTCGAGTCGAAGACGATATATTATTTATATTTACGAGCAGCAACGCGGCCGCTTTTTTCGTTTCAACATGTTTGAATTGATGTTTTACAATTATTCTAACCGTATACTTCATACAATTTCGTTTAATGCGCTCTATAAATTGATTATGAGTTTCATG
>JAPYYW010002128.1:0-43333 GCA_030522545.1 Cremastinae sp. A BG-2022a | reverse complement strand
CGAAAAGTGAATAGTTTAGTGTTTGAAATTTATAATATCGTTTCAAAATACTTGTAAAAATGTCGGTGCGGATGTATCCTATATTAAAAAAGAGATTAAACCTCTAATCAATGAAGAGTGCATAATGCAAAGTTGTATGAAGTATGCGCCTTGAAGAATAGCAAAATTTCAATTCAAACGTGTCAAAAAAGCGACCGCGTAGCGGACGCGTTGTCGCTCGTACAATTAAAAAAAGACATGAAGCCTCTAATCGATTAATGGGAATACAGCGCATTTTGTGGAGCGCATTAACTTTTGGCAAATTTCTACTCATAAAAAAAAATTCAACGTGCTCTGCTTTGGAAATAATGAACTTGATGTTTCAATCATTTATTTTGTCTTGCAAAAATTTTCGGGAATTACCTATTATGAAGTCGATATCGTCGAGGACACAAAAGATATCGTCACATGAAATTTTGGGATTTTCCTGTTTTCGACACGCTAAATTTTTTCAACTCACGTGAGAAAAAAACTTGCAACACAATTTTCTATTATATATATCAAATATACCTAAACAAATATACCTGAATAGTTCGGGGATTGTAATCATAAAAAAAGAGAGAAAATTCGTCGAGCATAACGAGGAAAAAAAATTTTCAAATTTTCGTTAATCTCTCGATCATTAATTGTTTCCATGGTGATCGGTCGAGGTCGAGAAAAAAATCGAACACGGTCTTAATTACTCAGATTTTCAACTCAATGTGGAATCAGTAAGCTATTATAAAGTGTCGGGGTAAGACGTGTCGGGTCTCGTCAGCTAGTTCATTACCAAAAAACATTTAGTATAGTGATTCGACCAGTTCAATTGAGTCTCCGTTTCAGTTTAATTTTCAATCATACGAAAAGTGAATAGTGTTTAGTGTGTTTCAAATTTATAATATCGTTTCGAAATTCTTTTAAAAAATGTTGATGCGGATAGAATTGCTGCCCAGTTGATGCAAATAATCTCGATTCCACTATTTTATTCTACACAGTATAATTTCCGTGACATTAAACGTATCCAATCTTTTAATCTCGAACGAACAGTTTTTTAATAGCGATTTTGCTTTAAATAATTAGTTTTTTATAGTGTGGTGGTGAAAAAAGTGCGAGACCCACGGAATATACATATTGAGCCGAAAATTAGGGAGATTCGCATCGTCTGTATGAATCATCCTTAATAATAAAGCTGATTTCGCCAACAGAAACGTAAGCCATCGCTGATTGAAATTTTCATGGGTCTACGAGACCCAGTGTGACTTGCTAAATTTCTTGAAATTTTTTTTTAATTTTAAGAACCTCTCAAATTTCCTGCATGTAATGAAAACTTTAATTATTCTGGGCGAAATTCAAGAATTCATATTGATTGAGCCAAAAAATGGACTTTTAGATCAGTTTTTTTTTAATTTTTCAATATGAATTCTTGGATATACCCAAAATTCAAGATATTTATAGTTTGTGCTCTTATGGGAGACTGCAGAAAATAGTGATTTTTGAAAATAAATATCTTGAGTTCTGCGCACAGTGAAACCTCTTAAAATTTAATAAACAAATGTACATTGTGTCAAAGAAGATTTTCTCAAATTTTTAACACATTCCTAAGAAAACGAATTTATGATAGAACTACCTTATAAGGTAGTAAGAAAATTTTCTATTTTCTATTTTCTGCAGTCACGTCATAAGAGCACGTGTTAAATATTGCGATCTTCAATTCCAAATATCTTGAATTCTGGGTAGTGGAACTTGTTGAAATTTTTCACAGCTCTTTATTGTACTTCAACGAAGCTTCCTCAAGTTTTTAAAAAATATCCTAAGATTACGATTTTTTAAATTTTCATACATACGCAACAAATACAGGTCACCTTGGATTACCTTGAATTTTGAGTATGTTGTTTTAGAAACAATTAGCAAAAACTTTTTTTAATAAACTTTAGCTCAAAAACCACATGGTATCGAGATAATATGACATAAAAACTTTTGTTTTGACTGTACTGATAGAGCTACCTTAATAAAAGTCGTGTATACCGTAAATTCGTCCAAATTGGTCACATGTGTGAAGTTTATAACGAAAAAGAGAAGAAGAAGAAGAAGAATTAAGACTCGCTCTTATTATTATAGTTCCGTGTGAGACTGGAAAGTAACGTTAGAAAATTTAGTAACGTAACTGCCGTGAATCTCAATTAACGAACTCGGAACAATATGTAATTACGATTATTAGATGCACTTGTTTCGCCGCGTGACCTTCGTTTCGTCTCCGTCGCTCGCGATCGTTTTCTTCGGTACCTGCTCGGCGTCCTTCTCGTCGCCTCCTCTCTTCCGTTTCGTGCGTATATATATCGTGCACCGGGTTCGAGTTCATCGCTTGTGCACTCTGCTTATCGAGAATAATAACCCTCGACTCATTATAATACCTGTAATACAGTTTTCTCGCGCTTAAAAATCACCTTCTGACGCATATTAATCTCATGAGAACGTAATACAAGATTCACCTCATTTACATACTAGAGACGATCTCTCTCTCTTCTCCCCCCCCCTCCAAATTCGTTCGCGTGGGTCTTATAATAATGTGTAGTACAATCGCGAAACCGTATCGAGATACATATATTTTATTATAAAAATTCGCAGAGATCTTCTTTGAGGATATATGTTGTGTTCAAAATCGAAAATGATGAAAAATTTTTGAAAATTTTACATAAATTAAGTAACATATCTGTAAAAGGTTGTGTAAAAATTTCACGACGATTAGGAAGCTCCTCATGTAGATATTAATAATTGCTATAAAAGTGACTACACTGAAAACGAAATTTGGTTGATTCAACAAAATATTTGTTTCAATACGTTCAACGATATTATTTTGCAAATTGAACTAAGTTCTTGGTTGATTTAACTGAAATTTCATTATTTCAAATAAACGAGTGTTGTTTCAATGAAATATTTTCAACTAAATATTTTTTAACTAAATCTGTTCTCAGTGTATATTAATGGATTTTCCCGTATAAGAGCACGTGTTGCAATTTTGTATAATGATAATATCTCAGTAACGAGCTTATATTCCTCATTTAAGTGAAATTTTGCACTGATCTTTGCACGAAGTCAAAGAAGTTTCATCTAATTTTTCAAAAAAATTTTATAATTTATTTTTAAGCAATTATAGAGAATAGACCTGTCATTGAATGACCTTGTGTTTGACGTTGACAATCGGGCCAATGCTTGGCCAAGCAGATGTTTTTCTTCAACTGATTTGCAGCAACTTTTTTTAGCTTAATTTTCGAGTTTTTCCAACTTTTTTTTTCTAAACCACTCCTGAGCTATATCGAACAAAACAAAAAACAAATTTTTAATCGGTCAAGCAGTTTTTGAGTTTTAGCGAGACTAACGCACAGCGATTCATTTATATATGTAGATAGATTTAAAAAAGAAATGGAAAAATAGGTAAGGTATAAAAAAATGTTTAGAAGGTACATTTGCTTTGTTTTATTTCAATGTCACAAAAATGTATTATTCTGGAAAATGATCTTCTGGAAATTTCTATTCACAATCGCATTGAATCCCATTTAGACCGCATTTTATAAATTCCATTCCTGTAGTAGTCGTGTCTTAATTTTTTTGTTGCGTTCAATAATTCAGAATCCTTACAAGCATTTTTTCTCAACCCTTAAGAAAGAAATTCACAGTTAATAGATTGCTTTTCACCACTGGCAACTCTTTTATTATTAAAAAAAAAATGTTGTTACGTACTGGGGAGTTATATACTCCCACATTTTTTTAGCTTTCTTCTGTTCTACATTTTTCTTCCCAAGGTCTTTAATTTTCGCTGTCTCCATATCTCTCTGAAAATGCATGGTTAAATTTTTATTTAAGACTATCTATCGATCGATATTGAACATTGAATGTCATCGAGTGCAATATTGAGTCCGTTATTGTACTTAAATATATATTTCATTTCTGAACGCAAAAAAAATTGTTCAAAGATTGTTCAAAAAATGAACAATCACTAAATTATTCCTTGCACGAACGAACATTTGAACATTTGCAATATGAAGTCTAAATACATTGTTATTATTTATGAACATATAAATGGCAATAATATGTAAGGACAAATTTAATCTTAAAAATAATAATTTAACAATAATTTTAAACAATAAATTACCTCCGTTTGTTTACGCACTAACTCTGCAACTTCTTTATCGGGACAGTCTGATATGGAACGAGAATTTGACTGTTCACCCAATTATGATATGTCAAGCGATTTTGCTTCGCAGAAAATTGCAACAAAACAGAGAGCGAGAAGGCCGATGATCAAAACGCGAAGTGCAACCATTTTCGTTGTCTTTTAATTTTTGAACGTTTTATTAGTTTTAAAAACGATGGGAGAGTCAAGGTACTTCGATGGTTCACGAATAACTATTGTGAAAAGTAGTCCCAACGAGCGCTTTTTATACTCTGTGGTCCGGACCTCATAATTCTCATGACACATGACACATTCCATGTAATTTGTGCTTGTATATGGATAAGTAATCACTCATCGAACTCGAAATTTTTCGATAATAAAGACAAGATAACAATGAGATAGAGGAGTATACATATTTTACATCCACTATATTTGAGTATTATCAACATCTGGATGTGTTCACGACTTATTCGCGTGGACCTTAACCTTTACCTGAAAATTCAATGTCATCAGCTCTCTCTTTTTGAATTTCTAGTCGCTGTAATTTTTAAAAAATATATCCTGACTTTTATTCACTTTTTTTTATCGATTTTAACTATTCTAATAAAAAATGGGATAAAAACTTCCGAAAACCTGTTACATTTGATTTTGCTGAAATTTGGCATAGATATTCTATTTAGTATAAAAAGACATCCTTTAAAGGGAATTTGCCCGCATTCAAATAGATCAAGAGATATTCAATTTTAAAATGTATTATTTTATGGCTAAGGTCCGAATTTCGTGTTTAAGGACGTTCCCAAGGTATTTTTACTCTGAATATTGTCACACTTTAGACACGTGCTCTAACCTTGTTTGTATAAAAATGTTGCTTATTAATATTAATTATATCTTAAACTACTGAATTTCAGTTTTTCAAAATGATCGTAAGAAAATTACTTTTGTTATTGAATAAAACGTTCGCTTTCACCCCCATTAGGATATAGGGTTTACATGTTAAACACATAAATTTTAATCGTCAATATCTACAAATTTAGTACCGCAAGGAGTATTAAAATAAAATTCTACGTATACAAGGTACTTTCACCTATGTGTATTCAAAGTTACAGAAGAATTGTAAAAAAACTAATTTTTTTGGGAACGTCCTTAAGGGTGTTGAGTCCGTAGAGCAAAAAATCAAAAGTTCAACAACGTTTTTCTTCCATACGAAGTCGTGTGAGAGTAAACATTTATTAAGAAAATTTGCTGCAAATCGACTGAAGAAAAACATATTTGAAATTCAAGGTCATCCAATGACAGGTCTACCCTCTATGCGATTGCACAAAAAAAAATATGAAATCTTTTTTAAAAATTAAATGAAGCTTCTTTAATGCTATATACAAAGATCAGTACAAAATTTCACTTAAATTAGGAAGCTCGTTAATGAGATATTGATTATACAGAATTGCAACTTTTAACACGTGCTCTTATGGGAAGGTACAAATAATTGCCATTTTTAACAATTAATATCTTAATGAGGAGCTTTCTAATCGTCGAGAAAATTTTTATACAGCCTTTTAGAGATGATACTTATTATTGTGTAAAATTTTCAAAACATTTCCATCATTTTCGTTTTTGAACACAACATCCCTAAGCGCTCTAACCAGAGTATACGGTCCTAGGAGCTTCCCAGTGCGACAATACGCGTTATTCGGATCTAAGCCTATATCGTGCGCCTCGATGTACCCTCGACGCTGTCGGTACCTTCGTGTCATCCCACCCGATCGATATCCCCACTTTTCCAACTTCCCCGATACTCGCGAGACTCGACCACTGAATCCTCGCTTCTGTCTTCACTCGTTGCCCTCGTTAATTGCTAAAGCAGCGTCTGTCTCAAGCAATAAAATAGTAAACAAAAGAGAAAAATGCATATTTTTTAAAAGTTCGAGTTCCCTATTATGTATTTATATTCTAACCCTCGTGCCAGCCAACTACGAAGTACCGAACGTCGTCGGCTAAAAAAGGCATTATTTTTTCAAAATTAATCATTAAAAAACAAAACGGTCATTAATAAAAATTAATATTTTTTAAAAGTTTGGGTTCCCCATTGTTTATGTTCTAATCCTCTTGCCAGCCAACTACGAAGTACCGTTCGTCGTCTGCCAAAAAAGGGACCGTCTACAAAAAAAAGTTTTCCCGGGAATAAGATTTTGCAGTTCAGGAGAATTTGAAGAATGGGGATATCGATCGGGTGCGACGCGACGATATCGACAGAGTCGAGGGTACATCGAGGCACACGATATACATAGATATACCCCACGGATTACAATAATACATTTTAAAATAGAATATCTCTTGATCTATTTGAATGCGTGCAAATTCCCTTTACATGATGCCTTTTTATACTAAATAGAATATCTATGCCAAATTTCAGCAAAATCGGACGTATATAACAGAGGTTTTCGGAAGTTCAGCCAAAAAATGTTTAATATGATTAATTTTTATAGTTTCTATAGACAGTATTTTAATTCAGTAATAAAAATTATGTATAGAATTTTAACTTACAATACATATACATTATTATTATGTTGTCAGATAAAATTAAATGGTGAATTAATTTGACATAACTTGAATTCTAGATGTAAGTCATCTGAAATATATGTTTATGAAGCTTAATTTTGGTGACACTAATTAATAGCAAAATGACATGCCACATTTTAATCAGATATACGAGCATTAAGACTTCGAAAACGAAGGAAACTAACGAGAGAGATTGAGGAAAAACTATGATAATGTTTTTCATTATTGTCTTTATATGTTATATTTTTTATTTTTATTCTTGCTTATTGCAATTTTCATCAAGAATTCGAGAAAGGATTGGTAAAAGAGTTAAGGTATACAAAAAAACGTTTAGCATGTACATTTGATTTGCTTTATTTCGAAATCACAAAATTATATTATTTTGGATATTGCTCTGTCCACAATCGCATTAAATCCCATTTGGATCGCATTTTTTTAGTTCCATCCCTACAGTAGACACGTCCTTATTGTTTTTGCGTTGAGTTGCATTTAGGATGCTTATTAGCATAGTAGTGATTAATACTTAATGAAAAAATTCATCGTTATTAAATTGTGATTCTCTGCTGTCAACTTTTTTATAATAGAAAAATTTTGTTACGTACCAGCACGTTATTTCTTCCCATCTTTCTTTACTTTCTCGCTCTGCTTTTTTTTTCTGATTACCATGCATCTTATTCATCCGCATATCTCTCTGAAAATACATGGTTTACTGGATCAATTATTTTGTTACGACAAATTTTTATTTGGGACAATCTTCTAATCGAGGTTGAACATGGATTGTCATTGAATGCAACATTGAGTCCGTTATTCTACATACTCAAACACATTTCATTTCTGAATGTGTCAAAAAAAAACAATCGCTAAACGCCTCCATTTATAAACATACAAATGACAATATGTAAGAAAAATGTAAGCACAAAAATATCTATTTTACAATAATTTTAAACGATAAATTACCTGCGTTTGCATCCGTATAGCGTTTTCCATTTCTACGAGACTGCAATTTGACATGAAACGGAATTTTGATGTATCAAGCAATTTTGCTTCACAGAAAATTGCAACGAAACAGAGAGCAAGAAACCCGGTGATCAAAACTCGAAGTGCAACCATCTTCGTTGTCTTAAAATTTTCCATTGTTCTATTAGTTTCAAAAACGATAAGAGAGTCAAGATATTTCGATGGCTTACGAACATCTGATGTGAAAAGTAGTCCTGACGCGCGCTTTTTATACTCTGTTCTCCAGACTTCATCGTTCATGACGCATTCCACATAATTTGTGCCTGTATACAGCTGCCGAATAAATTAACAACAGGTCGAATTCGAAATTTCTCGATTCTAAATAAGTTGAGGTAATAATAAGATAAAAGTCTTTATTTTTTATATCCACTATTTGAGTGTTATCAACATCTACACGTGTTCACGATGACTTATTCTTGAGACCTTGAGTTTATCTGAAAATTTAATATCACCAGCACTTGTTTTTTGAATTTCTAGTCGCTCTTATTTCTAAAAACAGACCCTGATTTTTTATGCCATATATTCTTTTATATTGTTATAAATATTGCCAATCTAAAGTTTTCCTATGACCCTACTTTTATATTTTGAAAAATATCATAACTATTGTAAAATAGTTATTTGCTGACTTTTCATCTTTAATGCCAGTTTTATTGATCACTGATTTTTTTTTCTTATTTATTTCGCAAAATTGCTTTCGACAATCAGAATATACAGTAGTGGTAATCCATCTTTTGGTATATGAATTGTGTTTATGTTACATTTTTTTTTGATGGATGCTCGGATAGTGCGTTTTTCGAGCGTAGTTTTGCGTGCGAAAGTCACGAGTTTCAGTGCTCATCTTATTTTTCATACTATCATCATTCGAAAGATGATAAAATTTCCTACAAAATATTTGAATATCAAATCAAAATATCAATTTTTCTGTCCGAGAGGGTAAAAAAATGAGGTGTAACTTTTCAGTTGGACGTCGCTGTAGAAATAATTTTAATTCAGGAATAAAAATGATCCAATATAAATTTAACTACGAGTATATTATTATGCTATAAGATAATAGTAAATATATTGAATTAATTTCATGTTCTGGCATATTTTGAAATCTGTAAGTTATCTATGTTAGAAGTTCATAAAAATTCAATAAATTAATATCATGTCTAAATATACAATAAAATATATTTTCATGAAGCTTCATTTTTGTGACTATTAATTAATAAAACCACATGACATGATATCACTAATATCGTTTGTAAAGAGTCTTAGAAACCCTAAAAAAGAGACAGAATTTTTTAAAAATTCGTCTTTATAATGTCATATTGAAATGTATGTTAAATTTTATAAAGCTATGCTATATTAAAATCGAGGTATATAAATTGTTGAAAATTTGATTTTTCTTTTTAGTCCAGAAACATACTTTTCTTTTTGACATAACATAAAAATACATATGTATAAGGTTTCATTGATAATCACAAAGTTAACTATTAAAAATGATAAGATCTCCTAGAAACTTCTCATAAATTATCTAAGATGAAACCTTTTTAAATATTTCATCAAGTTTATGAAAGATATGTTCAGGATTCGGTTAAAAATGCAGCTGTCAAAAGATGTTGACGTATTGTAAATTATGTAAATATATACCTATATATATGAATATTCATAGTTTTAATAACGACTATAACTTTATGTGGTAGAAGTTATAAATAAAACTACAAACAAACAAAACAATATTTTCGACCAAATGAAAATTTCAGTAGCTGGTTCGTATAATTATTGCATACAAAGTACGACTTCGACTTATATATTTGATTGGAAAAAGAAAAAATTATACTAGAAATACTTGGTTTTATAGAGTTTTTTCCAACTATAAAATGAATTTAATATTATAGATTTTGAAAATTCTGCTTCTGTCGAAAACACTTACTTTCTAAATGAATCGCGGCTGCTCTCCGTTGTAAATGTGCTTACCTCCAACCGCGACTGTTGATAATAAACGAGTGCGCAATTAAAATAAATAATTAATTTATAATAATTAATAATTAATAATAAAAAATCGTTAATTAATAATAAAAAATTAATAATTTTTCGAAAATGTAAAAATAAGAATACCAAAAGTTACGTGGATGCAATATTATATTATCTTTATAAATACAACACGTTGAGTATATTTTAATCACATAATTATATAATCGGCATTTATGTAGGACATCCAAAACGAAGCAAACTAGAAAGAGAGATTGAGGATAATACAAAATACTGTTTTTTATATTAATTTTTGCTTTATTATTGCAATTTAATAAAGAATAATGAGAAAGGAATAATAAAAAAGGTAAGGTATTAAAAAAATGTTTGGCATGTACATTTAGTTTGTTTTATTTCAATGTCACATAATTATATTATTTAGGAAAGTGTCTATTCATAATCGCATTAAGGTAGTTAGATCAGTAGAGTAAAATAAAAAAATGTTATCGTAGTTTATCTCCGTACCATGTGGTTTTTCAGAAATAGTTTATTAAGAAAAGCTAATGTTACTAATTGATTCAAGAGTAGCATACTCAAAATTCAAGGTCATCCAAGGTGACCTGTACTTAATATGTATGTATGAAAATTAGGAAAATCATAATTTTAGGATTTTTTTAAAAAACTAAAGTTAACTTCTTATATGTATTTTAAAGAACAGTGCAAAATTTCAACAAGTTCCACTACCCAGAAGTCAAGATATTTAGAATATTTAACACGTGCTCTTATGGGAGAGTAGAAAAAATAGTGATTTTTGACAATAAATATCTCGAGTTCTACAAAGTGGAACCTCTAAAAATTTAATATAAAAGAAGGTTTTTGCAAATTTTTGAACAAAATCCTAAGAAAAACGATTTTATGATAGAACTACCTTAAATCCCATTTGGACCACATTTTTTAAATTCCATTCCTGTAGTAGTCGTGTCTTTATTTTTGTGTTGCGTTCCACAATTCAGAAAATCTTTTCGAGCATTTTTTCCCAACCCTTAAGAAAGAAATTCACAGTTAATAGATTGTTTTTCATCACTGTTAACTCTTTTATTATTAAAAAAAATGTTGTTACGTACTGGAGAGTTATATACTCCCACATTTTTTTAGCGTTATTCTGTTCTTTTGTTTTCTTCCCAAGGTCTTTAATTTTCGCTATCTCCACATTTTTCTAAAAATGCATGGTTAAATTTTTATTTGAGACTATCTTCTATCGATATTGAACATTGAATATCATCGAGTGCAATATTGAGTCCGTTATTGTACTTAAATATATATTTCATTTCTGAATGCGTCCAAAAATGAACGATCGCTAAATTATTCCTCACACCAAGGAACATTTGAAAATTTACAATATGCAGTCTGAATTCATTGATAATATTTATGAGCATATAAGTAGCAATAATATGTAAGGACAAATTTAATCTCAAAAATAATCATTTTACAATAATTTTAAACAATAAATTACCTTCGTTTGTTGATACATTAACTGTATAACTGCATCGGGACAGTCTGATATGGAACGAGAATTTGACTGGTCAGCCAATTTTGATACGTCAAGCGATTTTGCTTCGCAGAAAATTGCAACGAAACAAAGAGCGAGAAGCCCGATGATCAAAACGCGAATTGCAACCATTTTCGTTGTCTTAGAATTTTCGAAGGTTCTATTCGTGTTAAAAACGATTGGAGAGTCAGAGTACCTCGATGGCTTACCAACATCTGCTGTGAAAAATAGTCTTAACGCCCTCTTTTTATACTTTGTGGTCCGGACCTCATAATTCATGACACAGATGACACATTCCACGTAATTTGTGCCCCTAAAGCTATTGAATTCGATAGTTAGTCGAAAATTACATTTTTTAAAAATAAAGTCAAGGTGATAATAAGATAAGAGTATATATTTTTTACATATGTATTGTCACTATCAACATCATCTGGCTCACGACTTGTTCGCGTGAACCTCGCCTATATTTCACAATTCAATATCATCAGCACTTTCTTTTTGAATTTCTAGTCGCTCTTATTTATATGATCTTGATATTTCATATTGAAAATAAATATCAAAAAAATTGTATAAAATAGTTTTTTTGTGAATTTTCATGTATAATGCCAATATTATTGATCACTGATTTTTTTCCTACTTACTTCAAAAAATTCGGTATGAATTGTGTCTCTCTCAAATTTGTGTCTAGTATTGTTGCTTTTCGAATTTTCCGAATTACGTAACGAAAATAAGTTCAATGATGCATCTCGTGTAGTTGCAAATAAACATCAATGATAAATAGTATAATTAAAAATATGAATATACACGTTATACGTAAATACTAAATATTATAAATATTTTGCAAATTTGTAAAATGCAATATTGGGCTGCACCCTCGATTATTTCACGCTTTATTCAATAAAATTCGTTCATGAAAGGTTTTGCAACCACTGCTGATGAAATATCGGCATAATTTTTGGATCGTACATAAAACTTCCATAAATTTCATCTATTCTAGATCTAACTAATCCAATAAAAAATGTTTAATATGTATACGATGAATTTTTATTATGCCTATAGTATACATAATTTTAATTTAGGAATTAAAATTATCTATATAACTTTAACTTCAAATATATTTTTATTATGTGAATTAATTTTATGTCTTAACATAATTTGAATTATTCTATGTTATCTATATTAAAACTTTATAATAATCCAATAAATTAATATTATGTCTAAATACAATGAAAGATATTTTTATGAAATTTAATTTTTATGGCTCTATTAAATATAGCAAAACGACATACCATAGTATTACTAATCTCGTTTGTAAAGAGTCGTTAAAGACCCTGAAAATGTGTAGTATCTCCGAAGAAAAATTTCTATTTATATTTATTTTCTTATCCTGAATTTTGTTTCGTCTTGTTAATTGCCAAATAATAGCATATTTCGAGAGATTTCGAAATTAAAACTAAATGTTTTTTAATATTTTTCCTCATATCGACCATAATCTGGAATTTATTCGAAGAATTTATTCCAAGTTACATTTTATTTCATTTCAAGTTTGAGTCACTCTGTAAGATTTGTAACATATATCTTATCACTTGAAATTCTTTTCGATCAGTGATCAGTAATCGTAAACACATTATTGTACATTATTTCACGTTGTTTTACAAAACAGCCATTACATGGTTTCGAATTACTGATATGTCTCTTAATTGTTTTTAATTTCTATGTAGTTAGAGAATTAATTTAGGAATAATGTATATTTGCAACTTTAAAATAATCGATTTTTTTCTTCATTAAATATTTGTGCAATACCTTGTGAGTATCATACCGAAATTTTAGAGCGAAATTCGAATGAACACGTTATTCGTACGAAAATTGATTGAGATTTGAAATTTTATTTTATTAATTTTACAAGATTTTATTGAAATTTTATCGAAAATATACGCAGATTAGATTGTTTGTATTTTAAAAAAATATTATTGTTTTTATAATTACTTCTGATGTATCAAATTTGTGGTAAACGATTTTTCTAAAGATGATGAGACAAGAAAATTGCAAATTTAAATCAACAATTCGAAAGTAGATCTATAGAAAACAATTTAAATAAGTCAAAAAAGTGACAGTATTTTGCAGCAAAAACTCGTTACACGGTGAAGTAAAAATTTTAAGTTTTTTACATATTTTATTTGATTTAGTCTAGCGACATTCAAATTTTCTTCAGACGCAATTGGATAAGTTGCTTGTTAAGTTGTGCTAATTAAAATTCCAGACGACAGAGTTCTACAAAAAGTATCGATTTTTAAAAATAAGTTTATCAAATACATTTGTTAAATGTTCATTGGTATAGCTATTTGTTTCGAAATATTTGAAATATTGTTATGTCAAATTTGAAAATAATCCATTAAAAATTTAAGAGCAATCAATATCCACATTTTCAGAATTTTAACATTATTTCTTATAAAAAATGTGTGCATTCGCTCCAGAAAAAAATGGTAAAATCAGTCAAATTCATTTCTTGTTTAATTTCTTGTTTAATACAATATGCTTCACCATCTTAAAACCAACGAGATATTAGTTGGTTGAAAATAGTTGCATATTTTAACCTCCTAAAATACCCACGTTAATAGTTACAATTTCTGAATTAGTATCTAGACTTTAACATGAAAAGAAAAATTGGAATATATAACACATATTCATCCATGACGTCTAAGAACATCTGTGCAAATTGTAATAACGAAATATCATTCTCTTTTATGTACACATTGTACATATTTATAACTTTTTTTTGAAATATCGGTTCAAAAAAGTATTTTTTCACAGTGAAGCATACGAAAAATTACATTATATAACCATCGTAATTTTCACTAAAAACCTTATAATTTATACAATTTTGAATATTTTTTATTTTATTTTTTTGGTATTTACACAGAAGCTGCATTAGTTTAAAATAAAAATTATCAAATTTATTGATTTTTTATGAAAATGATCTCCAGATTGGCAAATTGCTGGTCGACCAGAGCCACTGGAATATCTCGATCATTTTTCTTTGTACGTGATGAAAAAAAAACCCCTCTTATCTTCAAGATACTCTTTGCAAAGTATACGTCAATGTGAAAAGGAATAAAATTAGAGTGAAGGACAAAAAAATGATTGTACACGAACGAAAATGTTGAAATTTTCATATTTGTATATATTATCGTAAATACAGTGTATATAAAACATCTCCGGATACTTCGTCCTCGTATAATAATATAGAGACGTATAAATATGTCATACTCTATTAATTTTCGTTTTATGTATACATATATATAATATATTTATATTTATTTATTTGTTTATTTATACGCTTAATAATTACGTATCAAAAGGGAGGGGAAATTCATTTGTGATTCTCGTTTTCTTGGTTTTTTTTTCAATCTTACGATTATTGGTGGGAGTCATATAGAATAGCCTCGTGCTCTCTTGCAATCGTTTTGCACGGTAGAGAGCAGGGACGAAGATACGAAATCGAATAATTTCCAATTTTCTTTAATATAACAAGAGAAAAGGAAAAAATATATAGAAAAAGAGAGAGAAGAACGAAGAAAAGAGTGAGAGAGAGAGAGAGAAATTGCCTCCATCTCTCGAGTGAAAATTCACGCTTTCTCGCTCATTCAAGGACCAAAAATGTGAAACATCCTATTTAGAGTGAATTTTTGGACAAATCCCATGCTCATATTTTTCAAGCGAATTAACTCAAACTTTAACATGTTATGCAGTATACGTTATACTAGTGCATAACATTTTTGGAATTTCAAAAAACAAAAAAAAATCGTTTTTAGTTTGGTTTTATTTTTTATTTTTTTTTTAAATTTGAAACAAAATTTTTTTTTTTAATTTGTTTTTTATTTTTATTTTTTTGTAATTCCGAGAGAGTCACACACTAGTATAGCGTATACTACATAACATATTCAAATTTCACTGAATTTGCTTGAAAAATACGAGCGTGGAATTTGTCTGAAAATACACTCAAAATTGGGTGTTTTACATCAACTTAAATTATTTCTTCAAGATACTAATTTGTCACCTCAAAAAATTCGAAACTAATTTCCATCTTCGCTCTAATGATACTTTTTTTTATTATTTTTGTGCCGAATGGTTATTTAATTTATTAATTTTGTGTATTCTCGTGAACGTATATATGGAGGTTTCGTTGTTGATTTGTAAACACGATCATTTTTACAATATCGTGACTTTTCGTTGCACACATCTGTTAATTACGAAATGAGAAGACAGTATGCCACGCCATTTTGCTATTCGATACCATTTCATTAAAATGAAAAAAAATTAAACGTATTTTTAATCATGAAATTATTATGTAGTCGTAACAAAAACGAATTTTATCTTAAAATTTTTAAATATATCCACAATTGCAATTATATAAATAATTTGAATTTAGAATTTAAATAAAAAACACGAAGTGAATAATGTACGAAAAATTATTACTTTCTTTTATTAAAAAAAAAATTGGAAATGTTTCATACATAACATATAGCAAATTTAATGTTTTTATAATTGAAATGTCTGCTTGGTAAGAAAAATTTTCCAATTTTTCGATGCTGTTATCACCATATGAAAAAAACGTATTTATTTTTCGTATAAATAATTCTCTCTGAGCGTAGATAATTCGAATTCGTAATTGACCTAATGTAGAGAATTTAGAAGTGAGACATTTGTACCAAGTACTTTTTTCTACCAAAGGTATGCATAAATATATAGAATGTATCATATCTTATCTGATGGAAGAGTATTTGGTACAAACGTTTTATTACCGATAATTCGAATTTAGAATTTTAATTATATGTACACAGAGATAATGTTGTACAAAAAAAGATTACGTTTTAATACTGTGGCAACAGTTCAAAAAAATTTGAGAATTTTTCATGAATAATATGGCAATTCTGCTCATTTTATAACCAAAAATATTAAATTTTGTAAGAAAAATATTCCAGTTTGTTTTTTTAACTATTATTACGGTAGACGCAAACAATAAATTTTTGTATGAATAATTCTCTCCGTGCAGATAAACCGATTTAAATTATTTTAATTTCATTACTAATTTGATCTGATTATAAATTAAGTTAGGTTATTAATATAAATTAAATATAAAATTGAAAATACAATTTAAAAATAATTTGAATTAAAATTATGATGAAAATTTTATTTTAGAATTAATATGATGTAGATAAAACGCATTTCGAGATAATATTATTATGTCTATAGACGTAATAAAAATTCATAGTGTTGGAAATTTAATATACCTATAATGAAATTAATTTATCTCATTATTGAAACGTCAAATTTTTATTATGTCAAAGCATTTTAAAAATTCAAAACATACCAATTATTCTCCGCATAATTTTAAACTATTAATTATTTTCATACTTTATCATTAATTTAATTAACAGGAAAAATATGTTTAAGCCTCATTGAATGCTTTATTGCATCTCATGACTCGACAGAAAGGAACGAATGAATAAATGACACCAAAAAAAAATCGTCAAACAAATGCTTATCTCATTTGAAATCGGTTATTTTGTATTTTTGTGAAGTAAACAAAATTTTCATAATAAATAGCAAAATGGTGTGCCACAAGTCGGCAAATTATTATCAAATTGTTTATATTGTTACTGACGGATTACAGAATTTATTGCAATTAAATTTATTAACCTATCTTTTTTGCGACTTTAAAATTTTTTTTAATATTGATGATTTTCTGTCTACTATATCATTACAGATTTATATTTTTTTCAAAAACAAACATCTCAATTCGCGAAATGAAAAAAATCTACCAGAAAGAACTTGCATTCTGAAAAATTGTAAACTCTTCGTTCTGAAAATTTTTTACAATTGTTTTCTCTATAAAGTCAATACCTACATAATGCATGTATAACTGCATAACTTTTCACTTCCTTGAATAATCATTTACGCCATTTTCATTGTTTGCATCACGAATTTTATCCTATTAATTTTAATATTACTTTTAATGTGTCAAACTTGTGAGAAGAGATTGATTTATTTATAAAATGTTAAGGAAATAAAAAATCGAAATATTAGATAGTCATCAGTGACTGAAGAACAATTTCCAATTGCTATTAAAAATTTTTTCCTGAAAAGTACAGTACAACTTGCATAAAGCTTAATTATTTTGAGGGCTACATCGACCTGTATAGATGGGTCCAAAAAAAATGCACTTTCAAAGAATACTCATATTCGAAATAATTACCTTTTAACAATTGAATGAAATGAACCACTTTTAAATTAATATTTTTTAATTTGACAAAATTTTTTTTTCATCTTTTTGACATATCGTAAAAAAAAACAATATCTATACTTGTTATCATTTTTTTAAATCTCTCCAGTCTACCCTTAAAAACAATAGAATTTATTCGTATACAGTATCATTAGTTGAAAAATCCTGGCAGCTGTGAACTGAGGCAAATTTTACCTTTTTCCATAAATTTATTCAAAAATGGAATAAAAATGACGATTAAGCATCATTTTTCCCAAACAATTTCCCAGAATAGAAAAATTGGAATTTGATCATTTTTTCGAGCCCGTAGGTAGATGTGGCCCCTCAATAAAATCGATAATTTTGATTTTATTGATTCGTATTCAGTACCGTTAGTTGAAAAATCCTCGCAACTGTGAACTGAGGCAAATTTTACGTTTTTCCATTAATTTCTCCAAAAATGGAATAAAAATGATGATTAAGCATCATTTTTCCCATACAGTTTCCCAGAATAGAAAAATTGAAATTTGATCATTTTTTCGAGCCCGTAGGTAGATGTGGCCCCTCAATAAAATTGGTAATTTTGAGGTGACAATCGGTATTGGGATGATGGATCGCAATAGTTGGACTCCATAGCAGAATACACGAGTGCGTCTCGCGTTCAGAAATAGACGAGTTTAGGCCTTCACGTTTCACAGACCTGACACGTTCGATTATCTCGATGGTAAATATGCGCGTGTGTCGCTGTTTTGCTTCGCTTTTCACGCGCCGCGAGCTTTCTCGAGCACGAAAGATGGAGAGAGAAAAAGGAGAGAAAGAGAGCAAAAGACACGCGTGACACACACGCGACATTGACTCTCGAGAGAGAACGAATAAAAAAAAATCGACGAGAAATGTAAAAGTAAAAGAGAAATAAAAAACATGCTAGTTCTATAATCTGCGAAACATGCTCGTTAGTATTTCTTCATCGAAGAAAGCGTCAAATCGATTTATTATTGCTTCTTCTCGAAATTTAATTACTTTGTTTTTTCTCCATTTCGTAATCTCTCATCTTTTGCCCTCATTTTTATAATTCGCTTTCTTATCGTAATCATTGTTAATATCAATACGTTTCCATTATTTTCCTTTTTCCCAATTGAATTTTCGAGTAATCGTTTTCTAAATCGTTTTCTAAAACGAATATGAGAGGCAGAATGAGCAATTGTTTTTTAAATTTCCTTTTTCTTCGTTATTGAGACTGCAAACACGATTTCAGATACAGTAATCGAGAGTACGTATCGAAGAGAACAATCCCGCACTTTTTTCTACAAACGAAAATGAAATAAATTCGCAAAGTTTGAAGCAATCTTTTTTGAAAAATATATATGTATATATATTTTTATAGTCAATTTTCTACCAGATTGAAATATATTCAAAGCATCTGGTGAAAATTGTCGAACTAGTTGTGAAGAAATATTCGAGAAAATGAAAAAAAAAACAGGAGGGAAGATGCCACGGTCCTTTTTCTCGATATTGTCACAAAATATTGTACAAATTGTTCATACGATACGAATTATTATTATTATTTGTATGCTTCTTATGCATTTATTTTATTTTTTTTTCGTTGCCATTGTATTTTTTACGGTGATATTTGGTATTTTTCCTTTCTCTCTCGAAGCATTTTCACTCAAAATTGTTATTAAAAGAGATTACTCTTACAAAATATATAAGTGAAATAAAAATTCTGAAATGGCTCGTAACCGCAATAAAAATTAAACGTTTTTTCGTCGCACGAATAATCTTTTTGTTTCCCAATTGAAAATTATTCTTGTACATTCTGAGCTTCGTTATTGATAATATTGTTTATTATATCATCGTGTGCGTTTTGTGTCTCTTTTTGTGCATTTTTTAGCATACCATTCAACGTGACACAATATTATTACCAGCCTTCGAATAATTATTAACACAATTCGCTCCTTCCCTCTTTCTCCGGCGATTTCGACGTTTTCTTGGGTTACTGGAGAAAGAATTTGAAAAATTCGTCCTTTCCAAGATTACAAAAATTTTCCCTACGTGGGAGCTCGATGAAGCCGTTACAAAACAAAAAAAAATAAATTTTTATCAATTTTTAGTATATAATTTTATAATACCAATTCATACACTCATTCTTTCAATCTTTTTTTGGAAGCTTAGGTCATATCGCGTGCGAAGAAAAATCAGAAATTATTAGATTTTCTAAAAATCAGTTTCTATTTCTATGAAAACAAATCAATGCGAAACCTCAAATTTTTTTTCAATGTTTTTTCTGTTTTTCTTCACACTATGACGAACTTTGGTAAAAAATTTTCTAAAAATGTTGGGGTACAATATTTTTAATTCTAACAAGCTGATTCCTCGAGTGAAAAAAAATTATGTAATCGACCAATAAAAATTGACATTTTATGGAGAAACATCGATTATTTTTTCATGTGGCAATTTTCTGGAGAAACATTCGCTTTTGTGAAATTTCTTCAACGAGAGAAAATTTTATTACAAACTATAAACTAATCTTTGAAAATAATTCTTGACCTCGTGCGTAACGACCGAATAATTGATAACAAGACGGATTGACGAGCATTTTTTCTCAACTCGAGGGATCCAGCAAAACTTAAATTTTGAAACAAAAAAAAATCAGATCGAATTAACAATAGTCACAATAGCGAAAAGTAAATGACACTTGTCGCAATACAATATATCTATTGCGAATCTAGGATATTTTGAAATTGGCGATCGTTGTTACGAGCGATGTGCAAACTTCTCTTTCATTTTTAAATGTAGGCCCCCAATAAATAACTACTAATCGTTCTACTGTCGAAGATAAAAAACGATCTATCGACTATTTCCTTGTAAATTCTATCACATTACAAAAGATTTATTTCTAAAAAAGCTAAGACGAAAACACTTCTTCCCCTCGCCATAATTTTTTTAAAAAATATCTTGTACGTCCGCAGAGAGCCAAAACGGGATACAGACATCGTTCGATCCGGCAAAACGATTCGAAAGCATTCAATGATGATTGAACAAAAAATATACCGATAAATTATCATTTTATAAGAATAACTAGAATCGAGTTCAGTAAAACTCGTCATTTCTAGGTTTTTACAATCAGCCTACGATTATTTGACAAAAAGTCACTTCGAATCGATATTCCCTCTTGAACAAGGTCCATTCCTTCGTTAAATTTGTGCGGCTCGTTGTTTTCGAGACACATTAAAAAAAAAATGCTACATATAAACTTCTCACTTTCAACTAATCGAATAATAAATAATTTTCACCACAATTTTAGAAGTACGGCTCTTTCGAAAAATCATAAGTATCAGCGCGCACAAGATCGTTCCAACTTCTAATAGATTCTTCAGATTATGGTAAATCCTGGAAAAATGTCTCTTCCGTTAGAATCTCGGTTAAAAGCGTGGGTGTGCACGATTGTAGAATTATTTGTTGGCAAAATGATTTTTTGTTGAAGCTCTGAAGCTGCCGTACCTCCGTGATCGTGATACTAATCGTACGAGAAAAACTTTTCCCGCGAAAGAATGAGAGAACTGACGAGAAACTTGTGACCAGAAGAATAACGCGGATTCGGAACGTGTTCTTTGTGTTGGAGAGAAAAAAAAAGAGAGAAAAGAAAAAAGAGAAAAAAGCTCGTTGTCGGAAGTGGATGAAACTCGTTTCTCGATTTTCCACATCGAATCGGCGTAACCGTTTCTCCTTTGAGAAGAAAAGCAACAGGTGGCGCTTGCGATCGAAGCCGTTAGACCGCCGCCGTGTCATCGGTGTTTCTGAGGAGAGCAGCGGCTTTGACAACGTCACCGCCGCACTGACTAAGCATGACCTTGCAGTCCTCCAGTCCGACAAAATTGTTCTCCTTTTTCAGCAATCCCTGCAAGCGTTCGAGCTTTATCGCAGCCAGCACGTCCCAGTCGGTCACATTGAGAGCGGCGACGCAGGACTCCGGTGTCGACTGTTCGTGCAGAACTTTGAGCATTATTCTGACCTCGTCCGACTGTTCCCCGTTTCTCGGTCCCCGGGTCCGGCGCACGTTCGGCCCGTCGCACGCGAATTCCAGCAGATCTTCGCAGGACACGTGATCCGTCTGCCTCGAGAGATCGCTCGTGTTTCGATTCTGACAGCTCCCCCGCGTGCTCCCGGCGACGCTCTTCAGGCTCGTCTCCTCGTTGCAGTTTGACATTTTTCCGACGTTCGAGTTGCAGAGCTCGCTCTGGGAGCTCGTCACGCTCGAACCGTGCTTCTCCATCTTCTGCTCGAGCAAATTCGCCATTCTGTTGTGAACTATCGAGGACACGAAATTCGGCCGGGACAAGGAAGACTGTTGCCTCCCCAGGGTCGTTCCGCTCGTCGTTTCCGGCTTGTTGCTATTCACGTTCGCCTCGTCGCCCCGGTTCGTCCTCGTCGAGTCTCTGCTCGCGTCGCTCGTCTCCGAGCTCTCCTGGAGACTCTTCGCGCTCGGCATCTTCGTCGAGCTCCTCGACTCGACGCTCAACTTTCTTCCCTGATAACTCGACGAGCCCGACGACTCCGAGGTACCGTTTTTACCCCCGCAGCTGCTGTTCTCCTGGCCCACCTCCGGACTGCTGCACTCTATCAGATTGTCCGAAAATTCCAGCAGGTCCTCCGATATCACGCTGCAACGGTGCAGTCGGTTGTTCTCCGTCTGGAGGGAATCCAAGGCAGCCAATTCCGAGTCGATTCGCCTTTCGAACTCCTCCGGGCTGCAACGAAACAAAAGGACGATATTAGATTTTCAGATTCATCGTACGAGGAAAAAAAAACAAACGTTTGATTCATTTTATTAAATTCGTAGGGTTTGGGTTTATCGACTTGACTCTGAATGTGTTGAGTTTACAATGTAATTATTTAAGGAGGCTGGCTACATATAACGAAATGATAAAAATTCGTTCAAATTTGGAGAGAATATTCTTCCATATGAAATACGTTAATACTATTTTTTTTAGAATTTTCGTCTACGTATTTTTCGAACAATTGAACCATGAAATAGCTTTACCACTCGATTACTCGAAAATAATGTAGACGATATTTTTTTCTGAATTTATTTAAATTTCTTTAGTGACAAAGAACATTTTCTCTAATTTTTATCATGTTCTTAACAAATTTCCTTTCCCTACATGTTTAGGTTAAACATGTATCGTTGAGGCCAATTTATCAACTACATTTTTTCCCAAGATAATTCGTTGAAAATTCGTATTAACGTTCTTTGGTGTTGTATTAGAAGGTGTGAAAAATTTTAGGATGCTTCACCGTCTGAAAATCGAGATGTTTGTCTTTGAAAATCACATTTTTTAACATTACGCTTAATGGGAACTATACCGAAAACTTTCGATTTTTAAGAATCAATATCTCGTTTTCTAGACGGTGAATTATGTTAAAATTTGTACACAAGTCAAGTAATATATTAATTTCAACGTACACCAAATTTCATCGCGAAATCTTGGACAGCCAGTAATCATCGAACTACGTTAAACTAGCCCAAGTACACGAAGAGAAAAAGTCCGAGAAAAATTGTGCAAACGACATGTATAGGAAATTTTCTGAAAAATCTTGGAAAAATTGATCTAAAGCGTTAGAATTTTTACCGTGCAGCACGGTAAAATTTCCTATACTTGTCGTTTGCACACGCTTTATAGAGACAGCATGGTAATTTTTCTTGAACTTTTTCTCTCCGCGTAAAGTAAAAACGATAAGACACCACAGATCAATGTGTGTCCAGGGAGGCTTAATTATAAAAGAAAGAAAAAAAAAAGAAAAATAATGATCGGTACCTGCTGGCCGTGACTTCCGGAACGCCGGACTCGTCGTGATGCTCTTTCTTGAGAGTGACAGGAAGCGATTCGTGATTATCGAAGCTGGGCTGCCCGTCGACCTGGTCCTCGATCGGTGGGGTCGTAACCGCCATTTTGGCGAGAGTCCTGGTGACACCTCCGCCAGGAATGATGAGGGGATGCTTTCTCTGGTGCCTCGGCAGACTGGACTTTGGTTGGAGGGTCTTGGAGCGATCCCTCGGTGGCAGGGGTATCGGATTGTCGTCGACGTTGTTCTGGTTCTGATTGTTCTCGATCCCGATCGCGGAGTTGTGTCTCTCGAGGCTGCGACCGATGGGGATCGGTGGCGGGGCGCTCGGCGGTGGCGGAGCTCGGATCTTCGGCAAAGTTTTGGAGCCATGAACGTCCAGGTCACCCGGAAGCTCCTCGATCTGGGATGGAACGTGTCCGAGGGTCGCGTGCTTGTTTCCACGGATCCTCGGCCTGACCATCGGCAGACCGGACCTCAGCATCCTCAGCGGATTCGTCTCCGTCGCGTTCTCGATGCTCGGCGACTCGACTAGGCTGTTGTAAACCTCCTTCGCCTCTTCGGACAACGTCGCCTAAACAATTCGTTTCGGGATAGGGAGAGAGTTCACGTTTGGGTACGAGGGTAAAAACAAAACGGAATTCCCAATAAATAAATAAATAAATAATAACGAATAACTTAAATAAACAATAAATAATCAAGGTAAACTAAAATTACGAAGGAACGGTACAAAGACTAATGAAACTGCGACTATTCTTTCAAATGCGACGCTCCTGAATTCTTCGAGACTCTACTCCTTTTTTTTTTCTTTCTTTTTTACTCTACTGTTTTTCTCTTGCGCGCGCGTCCCACGCGTGAAAATGACAAATTTTGCGTAGAAAAATAAAACGAACGGGACGCGAGCGAGAATGCAACCTCGCGTGGCATTTGAAAGAAGGCTAATACTCGATAGCTCGGTATTTCGTCAAATAAAAATAAAAACATACATATATTGAATATAATTAAACAAACAAACGAGATAAATTGTAAATGAGAGTAACAGATAATGCCCAGTGAGACGAGTGCAACGTTAAGAGTAAGTTATGCATATTTCTTTTGGTATAAAAAATTGTCTATTCTACAATTGTTTTTTTTTTCTTTCGTATCAGTTTCGTCCAGTCTTTAGCATTAGGACTTTTCTTCCCTCTAACTCGTACAATATTTAGTTATAATGCGGTATACAAATGGTATAAATGTGTAAATATATAAAAAAGTGTTCTTAGCGATAATTAGAGGAATGACGAACTCTAAGTATTTTAGTGTTATGATATTCGGGGATTAATGATATTGCAATCATGCGAGCATGCCAAGCGTTATTCATGGAGATTTTCGGATCGAGGGTTCATATTCGTTTCTCCATCATCATTATTTCGTCCTTCCCGTCTATGAATTCTCGCCAGTGTTCGTTCTTTCAGAATTTTTTTTTCTCTTCCTGGGTACGTGCAGGCACGAATTTTCCGATGAAAAATGTCCAACGCTGCGCAG
Organism: Cremastinae sp. A BG-2022a; assembly: GCA_030522545.1. Lineage (NCBI taxonomy): Eukaryota > Metazoa > Arthropoda > Insecta > Hymenoptera > Ichneumonidae > Cremastinae sp. A BG-2022a. The sequence continues at coordinate 18,439 of JAPYYW010002128.1, read as the reverse complement.
ATCGATCATTTTTTTTTGTTCTCTACATGAGGGGCAAATTTTGAGCGTTTTCCTCTCTTCTTATTCTTCCTCCTCCTTTTTTTTTCTTCCAAGCAACGACGGGGCGATATGAAAAGTCATCGTGCTCGAAGATAAGTGAACGTACCCGTTTCTAGCAGATATTTTGTCTGTCTGTCGTCAGACGAAAATTTGAATTTTAGGGCGCGGGCGACGGTGGAAAAGTGAGAAGGTCGTTAGTGAATTCTGGATATTCGGAGCTCGTGTCGGAGTCGAGCTCGGAATTGCTGGTGAAGGTGAGGCTCGAGCTCGGGGCGCTCTCGGGCCAGGAGAGCAGATTGTTCCTCGAGGAGAACGGGGGCGAGAGAGAATTGAGAAAGCTGGTCGAGGGCGGGGGTGATTTTCCGCACAGTTCGACGGCAGTGAAGCCCCGGGCGGCGTCCGGGTGCAAAAATTGAGGCTTGTTCTTGAAATTGAGTCTCAGGCTGTGAGGAACTTTCTTGTGTCGGCGTTTGTATCGGAGACGGCTCCTTATGTCGGTCTCCGAGTGCGAAATCGAGTCAGAGTCCTCGGAGGACTCGTTCCCAGGGTGAAAGGAGCGGCGTATGTTCTTCAGGGGCGGCTTCCGGTTCTCCGACAGGGAGGAAGTCCTGTGACGATAGACGCTCGGCGTCGACTGCAGTTTCTCGAGGCGCGCGTCCTTCGTCGGGTCCTTCCGGCTCGTGTCGTTTTGGTAAAGTTTCGGAGGCTCAAGAATGTGCTGGTGAATGCTCGGACTCGTCGGCGCGTTCGGAGCCCTCTGGTTCAGGTTGAGGTTGAGAGTCTTGGGCTGCTTCGGCTGAAGAGGAATGTTCAGGTCGAGATGATTCGGCTTCTGAATCGGTACGTTCATGCTCCTCAGGGGCGTCGACGTCGCCGAATTTACTTCGAAATTCTTCATTCCCGTCGCTATAGGATTCGGTACCGTTTCGAGGTTTCTGGAATTCTGCGCTATGTTCTTGCCGAGCTGAATCATGTTCTGGGTCAACTTTCCCAGGCCGAGATTGAAGCTCTGGCCCTTCTTCGAGTCGAGGTAATTCTTAACGCTTTCCAGGCCAGAGATCTCGCGCTGGTACTTCTCCGCGAATATCTTGCTACTCAGCTCGACCTGGTTGTTCGTCTCGGCGTCGGACTTTCTCCGCAGACGCTGGAAATTTACCCGGAGGCTCTCGGAGCTGCTGTAGATCGGAGATTCCTTCTTCTCGGGCTCGGCGATGAAGAGAGGATTGTTCGATATTACGAATGGATAATTCTCGTGTCCGTTTTTGTTCGCCTCGACCTTGCGGAAGCTCTGAATATTTATCCTGACCGATTCCAAATTTCCTCGCGGGCTTTCCGGATTTTTTAGGCTCGTTTTCAGGGACTCGCTGCCGACGAAGCCCGGCTTTCCCTCCTGGCTCGGATTTCTCGGCACGAAGGGCACCTTGCCGACTCGGACCTTCTGGAGATCGAACTTCTTCGTAAACTCGATCATGCCGAGCTTCGTCGAGTCCGGCAGCGTTACCGGAATCTTCGGCCTCGTTCCGGACTCAAAATTCGACGTTTTCTCCGTCGGCGAGTCGAACTTTGACGCATTCTTCTTCGCTCTTGGGCTCTCGTAATTTTTCTCCTCCTTCGTCGTCTCGTTGTTTTCCTCGCTCGTTTGGACCTCCGCGCTCGTCTCCCTCGTCGTCTCGTTCGACATCTTGTTCTGCGGCAACGGCGCGACGATTCTCTCGCTCATCGTCGGGCTACGATCTTGAAAATTCGACCAAAAGGCTCGGCCGCTCTGCTGCTCGAAGTTGTTCATCTTCTCGAACTTTTCGAGCTTCTCGTCGTCGAAGCAGGCCTTCTCGTTGCCTCCCTGACACTCGATCGTCATCTCGTCCTCGAGGTATTTCGGCTGCTCGAAATAACGGTCGACGTAGCTCGTCGAGACCCTCTTCGCCTCTCTGGGAAAATCAAAATTCGTGTTAACGCTGAACAAAACTTTACCGTTCTTCGTAATCGGTTTCAACTGGCTCTCAATGTCGACCAGACTCTTGCAGTTCAACGAATTCTTTCTCGCGTTCCCGTTCTCCAGGAATTCCGTCGATTTAACGAGATTCTGCTTCGTCGCCGCGTTGTCGAGGATCCTGGCGTCAAACTCGACATCCATGTACGACGTCCAAGCGCTCGGCTTCGTCAACAATTCCCGTGATTTTGCGAAACAAAATTCCGCCGACGCTTTGTCCCACAGGGGTAGCTTCAACGTCGAGGGCGCTCCCAGCGATTCTATGCTCGACACCGTCGACGACAGAGACTGCAAACTCGAGCACAACCACTGCCCGGAGTCGCGTTTTTTTTTCAATTTCATGAACAATTCGACCGAAAGGAAAGAAAAATTTTCAACATGCCAGACGTTTTTTTTCATGCCGTGCCCATGCAATCACGCATTCAACGATCGACAGAGTTTTCAATGTATTCGTTCAAACATTTTTTTTTCATCCATTCATTTTTTTCATTTCATTTTCATCGATCGTCAAATAACGTCGTGCAAAAATAAATGTTGCGTTTCGTTACAAATGCCAATCGCAAAAAAATAAATAAATAAACAAACGAAAACGCAGATTAGAAAACGAAAGAAATGAAAATTCAATGAAATTAAGAAGGAACATTGGGACGAGGATAGAAACGGTTTATTTACCCTTGGTTAGTAAAATGCTGTACGAAACTTCTTTGGTCAATGATTATTTTCACACAGTTTGGCTATATTAGTGACAGCGATTATTATTATTATTATTATCATCATTATCATTATTACTGTTATGGTATAAAAGATTATGTAAATTAGTTTTTCTTGGAAAAAAAATTCCTTCCTCTTTTTTGAATGAAAAACAAACTTTTAGTTGTACCAATTATCCATTGCTCAAATTGATTTATTTAAAAAATAATAAAATAATCAAAAAAATTGTGATTTTCACACTCGACATGGATCGATCCGCTCATATTTCATCTGTGAGAATAAAAAAAAAGTCATATATATTTTGCTTGTCATGATTTGTCAGCAATCAAGAAAGCGCAAATGCGATTCATCGTAATAAGATATAGTTTCTAAATGGACGTTTAAAAAATTTAAGAGAGTGATAAACACATTTTTCTCGTAGCTCATGATCGATCCTGAATAAGTTTTTTCTATAGTATGAAAAAAAGAAGGATAGAATTTTTTTACCGTTATTCCTGAAGAGTAATACTGCAGCAATGGGCAATATTTTAAAAGTTTAAAAGTTCACCGCTCCTTTTTTTCAATTCCATAAAATTTTCTAACATCTCGATATGACAGTCGTAAACGTATTTTGCCCATTTCTGTTTTAATGACAGACTGCCAATAATCCACGAAAAAATGAACCAATTTTCCATTTTTTTTTCATATTGTGTCCAATATCAAAAATAATCACAAACATTTAGATAAATTATTTAATAAATGAATTATTTAAATAAATGATCGATTTGTTAAATATTTTCTACTTTCACATTTGTCGATCATTTGACATCTCAAGTTTAAAGTTGAAGCAAGTTCTATGCTAATTTTAAAAGTCAACTACGATTGAGAATTTTTTTTTCATCGAGTTAACAATATTGGCAAGTTAAAAAAATGAAGAAAAAAAAATGGTTGGTCGATCATCGTAGATTATTTTCATCTGTAATATAAATTCACAATGAAAATGTAGATTTTATGTGATTAGATGAGGATGAAGATACACATGGCTGCAACGAATCAATTCTAACGGGCATCAGGAATTAACGATGTGTTCCATAACGATTAACGATAAATGCTGACAAGAGTGTCGGAACTCTCGAGAGACTCGGTTCACATTTGTTCCACGCTCTCCTCTTTCTCTACAACCACACACTCGCGAATGAAGTGCGATTTAAAAATGGTGAATATTGCACGAAATTAGATGATGACGATAATGATTTGTGAGTAATGATGTATGTTCGTTTCGTGTACGCAAGAGTGCCTCGTTGTCTATGAATATAAAGAAAAATAGATAAATTATAATAATAGCACCGACTCGTTAGAAAGCTGAGAAAACGTGAGATCGGGATCAAAGAGTCGTTCCAACGACCAGACAAGAGTATTTACTTTAAAAAAAAAAACTAATTGCAAGAATCCAATAATTCGTAAGATCGAATTATGCAAAAAATGCTTTCAGTACTTTCTCTTCGATTCGATATCATTTACACTTTGAGCTATCTTATTTAACGACGTAATATAAAAATGACAATCCACGGTTCGTACATGAACAAAGTTTAAATCAAATGAATTTTGGATAAACTTTGACTTAAAATTTAGCACAAAATCTTAAATACCCGGTTCATACTTTAGATGTATTTTTTGAGAAAACAAAAATCAATGAATCGTATTTATAAAAATAATGGCGTGACGATAAAATAATAAAAATGAAAATGAAGGGGGAAAAAAAAACACAAAAATGTTGAATGTACCTGGATGTCAGGTATACTGGCGGCTTCCTCTGAAAAGTGTCGTCTGTCGGGTTTTGGACTGTGTTGATGTGGCAATTTAAAAGAGAATTTTCTGCGCCTCGAAGGACTCGCAGGTGTACGAGGTGACTCCGGTGGATGCTCGAGATCAGTCATGGAACGAGCTGTCAATTCCTGCGCCATTGCAATTGCCGAGTAGAGAGTTTTCTGATCAGCTGCCGAGATGGGCTTCACCTAAACGCAGGAAAAACTTTTACCGTCTTGACACTCAGGAAGCAACATTTTTAGCATTTTTCGAACGATTTGTTTTTTTTTTCTTGTCTTCTCTCTCTCTCTCTTATTCGAATAACTCTCTTTGTCGACTGTTCTCGGACGATGAGTTTCGAATGCGCGCTCTCTCTCTCTCTCTTTCTCTCTCTCTTTCTCTCAGGATCGAAAAAAATCAAATAAAGTGACAAAAACAACTACAGAGCCGATCCTAAGATCGTTTCGTTCTATTCTATGGAGTCCTGTCGACCGCAAGTTCCATTTATTCTATTCAAATACATCGTGATATCGAAAACAATGGAAACGAACGAAAGAGTGAAGTAAACAAAATAATCGAAAAGACCCACGCATAATGAAAAAAAAAATAAAAATAAAAATTGAATCTTCGCCGTAACGAGGAGATACGGTCAAAAACATAAAAAGCAACGTAAAATTGGATGCGATACAGTGATCAAGACGTTTTCTAAACACGGTGATGGTGAATTTTTAAAGTAACGTAATGATTTTCGTAAGATAACGTAAATAAGAACGTAGGATCAAAAATAAAAAGAGAAATTGAACAAAAAAACATGGTCGATGTACGTTTTTTAGACTCACGGTCGCTTGTTTCTTTTTGTTGGACTGCTTCGCCTGTATTTCCCGTAGCTCGTTTCGAGCGTTGCTCGACTCGTGCTCCGTTGGCACAGGATGACCCGGTGGCGGAGGTGGCGGAGGTGAAGTTCCTGAAATATTTCCATCGAAAGTTCAATAATTATTTTCTCTTTTTATTTGCATATTTAGCATGGTTTTATATTAAGTATCGAAATTAAGGTATTCCTTGCACGAAATAAATATCTTCAGAATGGCCTAATTCTTTTTTAAATGTTTAAAAATAACTTTTTTAAGAGTTTTGTAAAAAAAAAGATAGGTTACCGAGATTTTAACAGAGAATTTTTGTTTTGAAATTACGATTTTTAGCATAGATGTTAATGGAAAGAAACATTTCTTCACAGCTTTAATTGAAAAATTTACAACTTTATTATCTTCAGATAATGATTAAAAACTATGGTATGAATAGATTTTTACGTAATCTAGGAATATTTAGGCTTGAAAGAATTATTTCGATTTGAAACTCGGAGCCCATGTATAATCTCAAAAATGTAATTTTATAATTTGAAAAAAAAACAAAATCATATTTAATTTTTGATAATTGGGTGTAATATCTATAATTATCAATTTATAACCATTTTTATGTAATTCAACAATCGTGTTAACAATTTTTTAAGAAAGTTTATTAAGGGTCCTCGTTTAGCCCCTGGGAAATCCGCCTCTACGTGCAAAGAATACCTTAAGGGAGACAATATCATTTTTTTACACATTTCGAAAATATCAAGTGTACATTGGAAAAAAAACTAATCAAAATACGAAATATTTATGAATTAGTAGCAGCACTTTATCGAGAGTAGTCATAAATAATCGCAATTATCTTTTTATTCATCGAATAAAAGTTATTCATCAAATTTGATGAAATTTTTAGAGGCTTCTCTCGTAAATAAAACATATTTTTAGGTACAAATTGTCCAAAAAAATCATTTAAAAAATTAAATTTTTATAAAATTGTATGTAATTTCGAATTTTATATTTTTTATAATTTAATCTTTGGGATTTTTATGGCAATCCTCAGTTAGATAAAATTTTTAAAATATAGCTTTTTTCAATGTCACAGAGAAAAAGTCTAATAAGATGTATTCTTACGGTGCCTCTTTGTGTCATTAAGTTAAAAAAATCTCAACATTCGAAAGTTATAATAAAATTACACGAAAAATTCAAAATCATGCGATTACATTATCACCTTCCAAAAAATTCAGTAAAAACACTGGCAGCCGGTTAGAGGGACTTTTCCTTGCTTCGGTTTTTGTCAAAATTCGGATATTGATCAACGTTTGAATAATCGGGATTCATTCAATTCATTTCATGTTTTTCAATATTGACATTTTTCATAACATCTCTCAACAATTGATAATTAATAAAAAAAAATTGTTTTTTTTTCATTTTTCGGTTTCATATCACAACAATGAAAAAAAAAGTTGCTTATAATACCAACCCAAGGATCTGAACATTTGATCCATCTCGTCCAGCAAACTCGGGCCAAAGTCGAAATTCAATGGCTTGTCGAATCTCAACGGACTGTCTTGATTTTCCTCGTCGCTGATCTCGTGATACTCATGATCCGGTCCGACTGTATCTATGCTTCCAGTTATGCTCGATACCATAGGCTGCTTGTTCGCGTTTCCAACGTTACCCAAGTGTGAAATTTCTGAGCTCGTGTCGGACCATAAACTTTCTGAAATTATTATGTTTTTTTACTTTCGCATCAACATTCTTTTAGCGATGTTAAGATAACTTGCACGAAGCCCAATTTCAACAGTCGATTTACCCTAGACTGCGTGACCTTATTACATTTTTCAATTTAAAAATATCAAGATTTGTGTAAAGATTGCAAATTCGTTTTAAATAATTTCTTATCTTTCGATAAATTTAGAGATTTTTTGTGATTATAGATTTCTTTACGTAAGAATAAAAAGATTTTATTGGATTTTATCGAAAAGTACTTATTAATGGTTGAAAAATGTTTGTTCTATCATGTAAATAATACGAAAAATTGAAACGTCGATTACCACAAAATTAATATAATTGCGATATTTTGTATAAATTCTTTAATTGCAATTTTGAAAGTATTTTAGTCTACGATTTTAACTACAATATTTTTTTCTCAAAAACTGAAGGTTGAAGTATTCACTTTTTTATATATTATTTTTTTTAAAGTACATACTTAAATTTTTAAGTTTTTTGATGTGTGATATGTAGGAACCATTTTCAAGTAATTTCGATATTGTTGTTGTGATCGTTATATGTTTAGATAGAGAAATTATTAAACTGTATGGTAAAGTAACCTGACTCGCTTTCAATCGATGTGTCAAATCTTTCTTTTAAAACATATAATTGTTTCAAAGATGCCTTATGGAGATTATCACAACAACTTTACAATGAAATTATCCAAGAATGATGACATCCAAAAACTGAAATTCGATGAACCAAGCCAAATGGAAGACGCAATTGACAAGTTTATTAAAAAATACTGTCCCTTTAAATAAATTTTTGATAATCTAATTAAACTACTTTATGTAGAAAGATTACAATTATTACGAATTTGACACATTGCAAGTGATTATAATTATTTTAAGGAGGTTGTAACTTCAGAGTAGTTAATACAATAACTATTTAAAAATTGTAATTATGAAAAGACCTCAATTTGAAGAAAGCTTTTTTTATTTACTTTTTCATACGAGATTCAATTCTATCAATGTGTTTCAGAAAAATAATTTTTTGAATTAATTTATACTTTTAAAAATTAGACACTGTTTCGAACGAATACGAAACAGTGAACTGTCGATTAACTCGATAAATTTTTCTTATTTGTTCGATGACTCCACATTTTTTTGTTAATATCATTAATGATACCTCCGTAGGAAAATCATATAAAAAATTCATGTAATTCTCTAGTGCCTGCATGTGCTAATTGCTCAAATGAATACTCGTACACCGTACGCGAAACAAAATCACCGTGTAAATTTTCTTTACAAAAATTTCGATAATTTATATAAATTTCGTACTTATTGAAAAAATAATTTGATTTTCTATCGAATCGATATATTTTCAGGCAATTTTTCAGTCTTTGACACTGCGTTACAACTTCCTTAAACAAAGTCACTAATTAGACCGAAAACAGTGAAATTGGTAAATAGGAGAAAGAAGTTGAAATAATAACCGTGCTTGCTCGAGGGATCGTGTTGCAAGTGCTGCAAATTTCTGCTGTCCCTGATGGAATCGGCGATTCCATCGTTCCGGGGATCCTGACTAAGAACCTGACTAGAATTGTCCGTAACGTCCTCGTGGGGTTTGTACGGGGTGACAATCTGCCTCGGCAAGTGAGGATACTTTCCACCGAGGAAGCTGATATCACCGAAGTAAGCTCCGTCGAGGCCAACGTGGCCCGTGTGCTTGAGATCGCCCTGGGGCGAGGAGATCATGTCCGTCCGAATTTTCCGTCTCTGAGACGAGAAAACGTTCTTGCCATCGCCGCGCGAGAACTCGCCGGGTTTGTTGCTCGGCAGATTAGATCCGAGATAAGCAATGGTGTGAGCCGGATTGAAGAATCCAGTTTTTCCATTGTTTAGGACGCCTTTCCACAGTACGTTGCTGCTGCCCTTGTCGAGGACGGTTATGAGGTCGCTCTGGCGATAGGACAACTGGCCGATCTCAGAATTGTCCTGGACAGCCTGGACCTGTTCGGGCTTCAGATCGGGCAGGAGGTTTATGAGCTCGGAAAATTTGGGCCTGCTCGAGGGCTCGTGCTGCCAGCACTGTTGCATCAGAGTGAAGTACTCCTTGGGGCAGCAATCCGGCTGCTCGAGACGCTGGAAATTGGGCTCGTCGATGGCCTCGAGGATTTGATGCCCGGTGAGGGCAGCCCAGGGCTGAAAACCGTAGCTGAACATCTCCCAGAGCGTAACCCCGTACGCCCACACGTCGCTCGCCGAGGTGAATTTCAAATAGGATATGCATTCCGGGGCGCACCAGGCGATCGGCAGTTTGAGATTCACGTTGAAATTCGTCTGGTAATAATCCTTGCCGACCCCGAGGGCCCTCGAGAGTCCAAAGTCCGATATCTTAACCTTGTTCTTGGAATATACGAGAATATTCCTCGCGGCGAGGTCTCGGTGGATGAGCCTCTTAGCCTCGAGGTACTGCATCCCGTCGGCAATCTGAACGGAAAAATCGCACAGCGAGACGACGGGGAAACTCGCTCTGAGGCTTGGCTCCTTTAGACATTCCAGGAGCGAGCGTAACGGGGCCAGCTCCGTGACGAGCATCAACGAATTCGTGTCTAGCACGACCCCGTAAAGCCTGACGATGTGCTCGTGATCGATCGCGTGCATTATCGCCGCCTCCTTGAGGAATTCGATCGGATTGTTTTGCATTCGCTCCCGGGAGAGACACTTTATCGCGACCTGGATTCTCTCCCCGTCGTTCGTCCACACGCCCTGCTGCACCACGCCGAATTCACCCGTACCGAGTTCCTTGTTAACTATTATCGCGTCCGCCGGTATCATGTGCTTGTTCGGGACTCTTATCGGCGGCCTCTCCTGCTTCTCTTCCGGCAGCATCCCCAGGCCTCCCCCCGCTGGTTGCTCCTCCCCCCGCTTCGGCAGCAGCATCTTCTTGAATTTCGACAAGTAATTCTGCGGGAAGTGCTTCTGGAAATATTTCTTCAGCCGTCTCATCTCCGGCTTGCTCATTCCAATCGCGTTCAGATCCTCCTCCGTCACGTACTTCAGCTGCGCCGTGTTCTGCACCTTCAGGTCTCCTGAAATTTTTTTTTTCTTTTTTCTCTCTCTCTTTCTTCTTCATTTACTCAATCCCAAACTAACATCGCTCAAAGCATTCCTTTCATTCCTACCACAATCAGAATAATTAAATACATCGATCTCGTTAAAAAATGTTCAAAATGTCATAAAATAATGTTTATAGAATTAACTCTTTTTTTTTCTTTCACCCTTTTATCAACTTTTTGTATTTTAACTTCAATAAAATAAATCATAAAATTAATAAAGAGATCGATGTTTTATAATACTAGCTATAAAGTAACTTTCTTTATAAGTAAAAGTTTAATTAAGGATCTATCATATTTTATTGATTTAAAAAAATATACATATTATTAGTATATATGTAGAATTAAAAAAAAACAGTTGTTGCCCATGTTGAAACATTAGATAACGCAGATTCTACTTAAGGATGTATAAGCTATATTTTAAAAAATATTATAATTTGATAAATTTTTTATGTTTTGTTCCTAAGCATATGAAAAAATGGTGTGCTAAATTTGAAATCGTTCTACTGAGTGATTTAAGAGTTATCAAACTTTAAAGTTGCTGAGATTTAACATTGCTTCTCATGGAGAAAGTTTGCACTGAATACAAATTTAAAAACATGAAATTCTTGGGAATTTTTTTTTATATATTCATAGCAGGTTCATTTTCTATAGATAAAATTTCAAAAAGTTTTACTAAAATTTTTTTATTTTAATTTGGAACAATAATAACTGTTTAAATAATTGTTAAAATATGCTCATTAAAGCTGCTAATTAATAATCAAACTAAGACTCAAAAAATTGGCAACTTTTTAATAAAAGCCAGAGTCTGGATTTTACGAATTCAAAGTCAAGAATTTACTTTTTGCTGGAATTGTCTGTCTCATATATCCTTAATTACTAAAAAAAAGAATCAGTCCATGAAAAATATTTGATTGACAGTTTAATAGACGAATTAAAAGTATAAGAATCATAAAGCTAAAAAAAAAGATTTTAAGATGAACCGTAATCAACATTTAGTATTGAGCTCTCAGTTGATCATGATAATAGTTATACGGAGTTCAAATTTCTAGCAAAAGGCAACGGTATCAAATCTGCTCACTTGTCAGAGTACAATCTCTGTTAGCAGAAGGATAAACGTAAAAAAACGAAGACGTTACATGACATCCAAAAATTCCGTCGTGACAAAAATTAAATAAACGATCAATAACGTTGAAGTATAAAATTTGCGTGTAAAAAGACAACAAAGTGAAGCTAGTGAACATTTTCGATAAAAAACTACTACTTATCGTGCCTAGCAGACATAACTGACATTCTTATCACTATTTAGAAAGAGATAGATGCCTAAAAGCAGAAAATAATACATTATTTTTAAAAAAATGCTTGCATTTTTTGTAAGCTTATTCTATATTTTACAAAGCTTTGTATAAGAAATTTTAATTATATGGACAAACGAATAAATTTTGTTTATGTTAATTACTCTTTGCATAACTCTATAAAATTAATTTAAAAAAAAATTATAATCTAAAAAGGAAAATCCAATTTGATTTATTCTTAGTACTTATCATTTTATAATTATAGAAAATACAATTTTTTAAATAGAAATAATAAAAATATACATGTTATTAAGTTAGAAGGATAAGCCCTAAAACTGTAAAGTTATTAATCTTTAAATTTTAGAAGTTAAAATAATTATATAGAGTTGTACATTCTATAATTTTAGAAATTCGACCACTTTTTTTCCTATTTCAAGGTACGTTGAATGACACCTCAGAGTTTTTAAAAGGAGTTCAAGGTTTGTAAAATCCTGTATATCTATCGAAATCGGTGATCCAATGTTCATGACCTCACATTTATAAGAATAATGTTTTTTTCTCTACTTATCCAAGTCTCGATAAAATACTCTTTTAAAGAATGTATGTTAAAAAAATTGTTCAAAAATGTAAAAAATTTAATTATTTACTGCAAGAACAAAGTACAATAATAAATATTGTACTTAATTTATGTAGCGTTTTACAAATCTTTTTTCATGAAAAAAAACACCCTACGATATAATTCCAATATTTTTCTAAAATCGTACTCCAAAATTAATATAATTTACAAAAAAGGTCATGGACCTCTTATTCCGGTATTTTTTTTGTTTCTTGTTTGAAATAACGCTAGAATTTAACCGTATACGGTACAAGCATGCATGAGTCGTTAATTGTATACCTTACGCCGACGAAATTAGCTTGGTGATACGGATATTATGGGTTCGAGCAAAAAAGAGGTACGACCAAGGGGAATTCACGAAGGTCAGATATTGAACGAGTTAAGAATTATCCAAGGACATGTTGCTCATAGTCTCTTGGAAATTCATCAATAATTCATACGTTGACTCGTTTTTATTCCCCCCCCCCTCTGCTCCCGCTACTCCCCATTTTTCAGGTTTCATTTTTATATATATTTTTTAATGTTTTTTTTTTAATAAATTACAGCTCTTTCTACTTTTCATAACGGTTTGGCCTTACTCTGGATTCTTAGCTTCTTATTCTCTATACTTTTTTATTGCTGAATTCTGACTGCAGTTGATTTTTTAAATTTAAACAAGTTCTGCCATATTTCATACTCTAAGTACGCATTTTTCACTGCAATTGTCGTATTATATCACTTTTTTTTTTATTTTTAGTTAAACATTTTTACTGCAGTTATCTTTTAATTTAAAGTTTTTCCTGTTTTGTATTCTTCGTGCATATTCTTACTTCAGTATTTATTTTCTAGCTTTTTAATGTTTTTACAACACATTTGTACTACTATTGATTTTTTCATTTTTTCGTTTTTTAATCTCGTATACTATCCCACATCTTTAAATGCATTTTATCTAATAATGTTTAGGTGTTTAATTTTTTAGTTTGTCTTTGTTTTGTATCTTATTTACTACACACTATTACAATTGATTCTTGAACATTCATGCAGCTCTTTAGTTTTGTTTTTTCTACTATTTAATGTTTGTTGCAGTTTCTATTTTAATTTAGTTACTTTTTAATTAATTAGCTTTCAAATTAACTATAACTAAAAAGCTAAGACAGCACGAAATTTTTTATTTGTGCACAAAAATAGCACATAAATATAGGATACTTTAAATATTAATTTTCCAAAGTTGTTCTTTCTACTTGGCCTATAGCTTAATTTAATACTGCTGAATTTTTGCAGTTAAATATTTAAAAAGCCATTCTTCTATCTTTTCAATAAAATAGTATATTTCATTGCGAAGTACACATACTTTGTTTTAAATAGAAGGAGAAAAAAAATCGGAGATTGAAATTGGTGCACGAGAATAAAAGTGTTTGCGTACGTACCACGGATTCCAGGATAATATTGCTGAAGTTCTGCCTCCATGAGGAACTCGTAAAGACCCGGCCCTGTGTTCCGAGCCATCCCCCCTTGGGTATCTGCAAAGGAAAAGATCCAAAAAGAGTCAACAACCAGTCGCGAGAGACGCGGAAAAACATTACCAAGCAAGATTATTCTCGGAAGCATTTTTTATTCCCTTGTTTTTCGCTTTACGAATAACGCATTGCTTGGAATCAATATCTCATCGGGACTCTAACCTATAAATACGCTATTCCAATTTTCGTCATTTGCGTGACGTTTGGCAAAACTTTGACGTTCGAGCCTTTAAGGTGGTCGTGCTGCTACAGAATACGGTAAAAAATTGATTACATTTTTTAGAGAAGACAACAAATATCAGCCGCTTTAAATGGTTAATACTCGATTAAAAAACGATTAATGGTTAATTTGATTGAATTAAATTAAAAATGGTTGATATGGTATTAAATACAAAATGTACGCAAATTAAATTTTTGTATCAAAAAACATATTATTGATATTATAATTATTTCAAGACAGTATTACGATTGTTTTCGATAAAAAAGGGGACCGATTTGTAAAATGGTAGAAATGGCTTTTCATGTTTTTTTTTCGGAATGTATAAAAAATTGTGACCTCAAATTTGAAAATCACGAAAAATTAGAAATAAAATATCAAATAATGTTTATGAAAATTTTTAAAAAATAATCTTTAAAAATTGTTATCTTTTACACCAAGATTTAATCATTGTTCTCCTTAGCTATTTAATCGTAAATGATTTTTTTTATTCCACGAAGGAATAATGTTGAGCATTTCGCCATAAAATAAAGTTTCGTAATGGAATTGTAAATTTTGAATTAGAAATCCTGAACTGATTGTTCAATAATTCATTAAAAAATTATTTTCATTTCATTGTACAATTTTACCAATTCTACAACATATTTCAATTAAAATTTTTTGTTCAATAACAATTATAGCGACAGCACGACTACCTTCAGCCAGAAACTAAATATACATAAGATATGATTTTCACTGTCATTATTGATAATATAATAATTTGTTGTTGAAAGGGACTATAGATACGGATGCAAGAAAAGAAAAGCGTCGATCGCGAGCGAAAATATAATCAGATACGATTGTGCGCAGGCAGCGAGTGATGACAACGAACAGAGAGAGTCTTCTTATTTTTTCAACGATTTCCAAATACAGTGGAATTGAAATACGATTTCGAGCGAGTCAACGTGCTTCGAGAGTTCAATAAACTTTTCGCAATGCTCGGCAAAAGGGATTTTTAAGAAAAAACGAGCGAAAACATGCTTTCGGTGAAAGATATTTTAAAAGTACACTTTATAATTGCAAATAAATATATCTACTACAAGAAAAATTAACAAATATTTTAACGATAACAGGTAAACCCAGGCAACATTTCATAAAAATGTGCTGTAATTTTACATCGAACAAAAAAATGTTTATCGATCATTTTTAAGTAAAATTCATATTTTATTGCAGATGATAAAACTATGACCTTTAGCATTTTGTGAATTGAATTACTTTTTGAACTATTGTTTCTTAGCATATGAAAAAAATTCTGCACTAAATTAAAAATTCCTTATTGAATGTTTCAAGAGTTATAAAACTCTAATGGTACTGAGATTTAGCACTATTTTTTTAATAGTAAATTCATATAAATTTGCAAACATCGAAATATATATTTAAAAAAATTCCCATTATCACCATTTTTTTAATTAGTCGAATTTTTCAAGGTAAGAATCACGTGAAAATCGTAAAAAGGCATCTATTTAAAAATTTGTACAGATCTTTAAATGTCATATGAAAACAAAACAAGAAAAATTTTACAAAGTTTTACTATATAGAAATAGAGATTATTAAAGAGTTGCTTCGAAATACTCAGTACAAAAACTATTCGAAAATTAAAATAAAAAAGGCCTTAATTTTAAGAAAGCTTTATTTTATTTATTTTTTTAATACAAGATTCAGTTTCATTCATGTTTTCCAGAAGAATAATGTTTTTAATTAATTTTTATTTAATTAATTTTTTAATTGTTACACTTATAAAAAGTGAACCCTACTTATTTCACCGAATACAAATGAGATTTTAACTACGCAGACTTCCCATTAAATCCATAAATTTTAGTAACACATTCAATAACAACAAAACATTTTTTTATTGACATGAATAATTATTCCTCTAGAAACATCACATCAAAAATGTATATAATTTTCTAATTTCTGTATCTGATAATTGAACTGTAATTGAACATTTATGCTGCATACACGAAGTAAACTCATTGTGTAAATTTGTAATTTTCAGACTTATTCTTTCCTCAGAAAGTTCGGTGACCTATGGGAACTTTGTACTTATTGGAAAGCTAATTTTATTTCCTATCAAAGTATAACATTTCCAGGTACTTTTTCAGGTTTTAACATTTATTTATAATCTGCTTAATTCTTAAATATCGTCATTGTTTTTAATTTCATGTAGTTTCATGTAGTAGTTTCGACATTTTAATGTAAAAAATTGCTTTATATTCATATCTTGAAGACTGTCTAATATTACAACGATTAAAAATTCATCTTATACTTTTAATTTAATTTAAAACAATATTT
This sequence comes from Cremastinae sp. A BG-2022a, assembly GCA_030522545.1. NCBI lineage: Eukaryota > Metazoa > Arthropoda > Insecta > Hymenoptera > Ichneumonidae > Cremastinae sp. A BG-2022a. The sequence continues at coordinate 2,286 of JAPYYW010002128.1, read as the reverse complement.
ATCGTAAGTTTTGTTTAACAACAAAAACAACCCCGTTTCGGATGTTGAACGAGCTTGTTGTTATAGTTAAACACTACAAAAAATGGAAAAAAATGTATTCATTTACAGTAAAAAAATGCAAACATTTAAAGTATTATACAGAGTATCTTTCGACTTTTAAAGCATGTTCAACTATTGGGACGTTTAGGAAGATAACATTTTTTTATTTGACTGTACCGATAGAACTAACTTAATACTGATATTTTGAGTGTGTATAGAGATTTTTGTGTAATTCCTAATAAACATGCATTATTCAAGTGCCAACGAGAGAACTGCCTTAAGGATGTTGTGTTCAAAATCGAAAATGATGGAAAATTTTTGAAAATTTTATATTAAGTAATATCTGTAAAAGGTTGTGTAAAAATTTCACAACCATTAGGAAGCTCCTCATTAAGATATTAATTGTTAAAAATGAATATTTTTTGTACTTTCCCATAAGAGCACATGTTTGAAGTTACTAATTTTTATAATAAATATCTCAATAACGAGCTTCGTAATTTGAAAGAAATTTTGCCCTGATCTTTGTATGGAGCTAAAGAAGCTTCATCTAATTTTTCAAAAAAATTTCATCATTTTTTTGTGCAATCACGTAGAGTAAACCTGTCATTGGACAACCTTAAATTTCAAATATGTTTTTCTTCAATTGAATTGCAGCTATTTTACTTAATAAATTTATACTCAAACGATTTTGTATGAGAGAAAAACGTTGGAAAAACTTTTGATTTTTTGCTCTACGGACTCAACACCCTTAAAGTGAAGCAAATTTTTATATAAAAACATCAAATACTGGACACTTAGAACGTGCAGATACCATCGGAATCTTTATTTTCCGTCGGCTTGACAGAATTTATCACATATTTTTTATTACTCTTGATAATGAATCGAATCGCACAGGCATTTGTGACGACGATGCACAAGGAATAACTCGAACGGAAATGAAGAAACGATAAACCGGCAGATAAATTGCAGTCAAGACAGAAATTTGCGAAAAATCATTTGTGAATCATCAGCAAAACGTCTACTCGGATGAATAAGATGAAGAAAAAACGGACTTCGATGCGCTCTGAATTCTCGAAATTCACGAAACTTCCCGCGGTTTCGTTTGAAATTGCAAAAGAGCGCATTGTTGCCGTTCTTGAACAAAAGAAGAAGAAAAAAAAAGAAGAATGATCGAAAAGGGAAAAAAAAGTGGAAAAATTCACTAGACAATAAGCGCATATTTATAAATACGTACACGTGTACAACGTCCTCGAGCATAATGCACCGCAAGAAAAAGTCATCGTCGATTAAGATCGATGTTCTGGTTCGAGACGAAACTACTAAATATTTCAAAAAACAAAAAGAAAAAGAAAAAAAAAGAGAAATGGAATCGTCGAAATTTCGTTTGATTTATAAATACATGTCGACGATATATATTTATAGTATAAACGATATTTTTATTGTGTCGAAATTAACGCTTTTCTGTGTGAGCGTACTTTCAAACGAACGAGAAATCAATGTATCAATAAGGAACACACGTTTTAAATCGCTTCGGGGAAAACAAAACTCATTGTTGGTTGGGAGTTAACTTTGTGACGAATGGACAGGTGGCGCTGCCAAGCGATGACTGACGCAGCAGGATTGTTGGAAACGTCAAGACAAACCCCTCCCCTCCCCCCCCCTGCCTGCCTGCCCGAGAGTCGGCGCGATTTTGACACACGCTGTTCTATCAATTTCAAGTTCATCCAACAATTATCCTTATTTATCTTTCTCGTTTATTCATTCGTTACTTTTTGGAGTAATAATACATTCGTCTATACGAAACAAACCTGCTGAAGAGTGAATTCTTTTTTTTTCTTTTTTTTTCGTTTGAGGTAGTTCTATAGGTACAGTCAAATCAAAAGTTTTTATTTCACTTTATCACCATAGCATGTGGTTTTAGAGCTTAAGGTAGGAGTCGCGTAAAATCGTTTGAGACAGAATTTCTTAAAAAATTGCACAAATCTTCTTTGTGGTCGTGTCGAAATGTATGTCAAATTTTATGAAGCTTCATCATCTAGTAATCGAGGTATTAATTGTTGAAAGTCGTCGCATTTTTTGATCTCTCAAGAGCCCATGTTAAAAGTGACAATTTTGGGAAATAAATATCTCGATAACTATATGGTGAAGCCTCTTTAAATTTTGCACACATGTTAATATGGTGTCAAAGAAGATTAGTAGAAATTTTGATAAAATTCTGTCTCAAAAAAATTCAAGTGATGATTTTAC
>JAPYYW010002127.1:0-23069 GCA_030522545.1 Cremastinae sp. A BG-2022a | reverse complement strand
TGTATTTCGAGTATGTTGTTCTTTAGCCAATTTGCAACAACTTTTCTTAATGAACTTTTACTCGCAAACCACTTTGTCCATGAGAAAAATTGAGTCGAATATTTGTCGTTTTACTACCATGACCATATCACCTTAATTGTTGAAAATCGTCACATTTTTTGATCTCTCATAAGAGCCCATGTTAATAGTGACAATTTTAAAAAATAAATATTTCTATAACCACTTGGTGAAGCCTCTTTAAATTCAGCACACATGTTAATATGACGTCAAAGAAGATCAGTAGAAATTTTGAAAAAATTCTGTCTCTAAAAAATTCAAGTGATGATTCAACATTTAGTTAACACGTACAGCCAAACTTTTGAATATACTGTTACGCAACTTCTAGTAAAATCATCAGTTGAAATTTCTTGAGACAGAATTTATTGAAAAATTGTACAGATCTTCGTTAGCATTGTGTTAACGTGTTTGCAAAATTTAAAAAGGCTCAACCATGTAGTTATTTAGATATTACTTTTTAAAAGTTGCTACATTTAACATGGACTCTTATGGGGGATTCTAAAAAGTAACGATTTTCAATAAATATTTCGATTTTTAGATGGTGAAGCTTTGTAAAATTTGACACATGTTTTCTAATGACATTAAAGAAGACCTGTTCAAATTTTTAAGAAAATCTGTCTCAACACGATTTTGCGGTTGTACTACCTTAAGTAATATTTTCGGAGGAAAAAAATTCTTGATCTGGTAAATTCCGTTCGGTCACATATGCTTGCATACTTGAAAAATTATCATTTACAACTGATCATTCACCTCAACGAAAATCACTTCACTCGTGACCTTCAATGAATTTCAGATAACTTTCGATAAGTTTGTGATTAATTGTATACCTCAAAATTACTCGTGTTAAATTTCAAGTATAATTAACTTAAATAGAGAGATATAGTGCAGACTATACTCAAATGTCATCTAATATTTGATGAGGTAATTTACGAAAAACTAGAGGCCATTAATAAAAATAGTAACCCATATTAGAAAAATTAATGTATTGTAAGAAGAATTGAACATAATTTTAATTAATAAGTGCAATATAAAAATAAAATAAAGTTTTGCCGTATAAATATAAAAGTAAAATATCAATATACACAAGTGTAATATAATTGAGCAAATTCTAATGCACAGCAATGATTTTCTCAAAATATAAACTAAGAGTTCATAGTATTTTATACAAATTTTTTATGAAATTCTTATGTTTCAATATCAATAGATTCAATTTTCAAGTAAGCAGATATAAGAGGAGAATATACGTGTTAGAAAAAAAAGAATAAACTGTGTAGTTACACTACACAGTTTGCTTTGCTTCAGAAAACATAAAAATATTTTCAAGTTTTACCCATTTTTAACAGAACACACATTTTAAATAATTTTTTAATCGATTAATGGAAATGGCACAAACGCTCAGACTCGACAATATTGACTTTAATGTATTACTGAAACCTTAAACTAGTGCTACGTGGCGCTAACTCAAACGTTGTGCTATTATTCAAATTTTGCTTAGAAACTGATATTGGATTCTGCCAGAGATCCACGTGAGTAATCAAGGTTCATAATTCATCATATTTTGCATCGCCACAAACGTCAAAACAGTACGCGTACTTTAAAAAAACGAGTTAAGTTTATTTACAGGTCATGCAGTTGCTTAAGAAAGTAATTGATGAAAAATACTTTGTAGAACAGAATATTTTCCCAGTTAAATTATAAAAGTATTTTAATTATAGTTTTAAAAAAGACTGTAAGTTAAAATTTATTAATAATTGTAATAGTCTTGGTCTTTTTTAATGTGAGAAAATCTCAATTGTCAGAAACTACATCGTCCACAGTGATTGCAATTTGTTTTCTAACATATGATTTCATAATTTTGAAAATTAAAATTTCTGGAAAAAAAAGTTTTTTATTTGAACATTCGTAATTACCTTCATATTTATTAATTTTGGGTAAAATTTAATGCAATAATCTTAAGATACCATATAATAAGTTTGAAAACTTTTCAAAGTTTTACGAGAACTCTTGAACCTCTTTATAAGTAGTATGTGATATTTTGGAGGTGTGAATAATTAGAGTTAAAAGTACATCATTACGTCAATTACGGTTATTTTTTATTGAAAATAAATATTCGTTAGGTTTACTAAAAACGAAGATACTGAAAATCTGAATATAAGTATTTGAATACTTTCTAATATTGTTGAAAAAAATTATTGCTCCTGAACTTTTTTTCCAACACATCTGAATTTTTGCATCTAAATGTATTATAATATATTATCACGCTATGCTAAATATGAAATATTTGGAAAAAATATTTTTATCATTCAAAAGTGCATAACATTTTCAATTTTTATTTTCGTCAATTATTACGTCAATTATTTTCATTTTTAACGATAATAAATATCGACTCAAGTTCCTGAAAAAAAAATTGAAAATTTGATCACAATATAAGTGATCGAATATGTTCTAATATTTGTGTAAAAATTAATTGTTTATACGATATTGTGAAAAGTTAATAAATTACCTCGACAGGTGTCACGAAAGTCAGTACAACAGTCATTGAGCTTGAGACAAGCATGATCGCAGTAACACGGCTTGTCCTGAGGGCTCTCGATGATTGCATTTGGCGAGGCCTTTTGAATAACGCATCCGGAGTCACGTCCTTCGCAGCATAGATTAGCAGCGCTGCAACTGCCCCCAGCGCTCATTCTCACGAGCACAGACAAAATTCCGATAGCCAACAACACCACCGGATTCGAGCCCATAATTAATTTTTATTGAATTTATCATCAAAATCCGTAATAATCAGCCTCGTACTTTCGATCACTATTTTCTATTGTGAACTAAATTACGTATCAATATCGTCCATTATTTTCGTCAACATAATCATTTTCATTAAATTTCTATTATTTATTGAAACATTTATATATAAAACACTGTGAAAATAATTAGTCACGTTTGAAGACAAAGAATTGTATTTTTATTTTTATTTTTTATTGTTAATGTGATAGATGAGAATTTTGAATACTATTTATTTCGTACACTCTTAATAGTATATAATTGTCTCGAGTGTAATTTAATTGTATTTTTTTTGTAACTTTATTGCTTGGGGTTGAATTTATTTTTAATTTGAAAATTCTTCAAGTTACTTGTCCCTTTGAATTTTTTACTCTCTCGGCATTGTGATTATGTTTTTCAGGCATTCAGCGTACACTTTGCAAAGTTTGAGAAAAGTTTATAGGTTCCGGCGGATGAGAAAAAAAAGGTAACTCTGGACCGTGTTAACCGCGAAACTTTGATGAGTTGTGAATAAAGTTTCGCTGATCGTGACACGGAAATAATCTCTCTTGCGTCCATAGCCAAAAATTCATTCCATCATCGTCATTGTTGTTAATATTTATCTCATAAATATTTTTCAGCCCCACAAGAAACTTGTCACAGAACGATCGAGCTCGTTTCCTCTCTTGATTCGTTTTGCCAATCACTCTTCAAATATTTCAAACAAAAATTCAAAATGAGAAAAATATCAAAAATTTGTTTAAATTAATTGCTTTTGGCGGTAAAATTTACTGAATACGTTTCCTCTCTTGATTCGTTTTGCCAATCACTCTTCAAATATTTCAAACAAATATTCAAAATATCAAAAATAAAAATATGAAAAAATTGTTTAATTAATTGCTTTTGGCGGTAAAATTTGGGAATGTTTCGTAAAACGAGACCTGAGATGTTCGAATTTGTATATAAAATCCAGTGAATGTTGTTTTTCTGGTCGTTCGAATTTATTGATCCTTTGATTCCGATTTTGATTGATGTCGGCCGAGATAGGATTTAAAGTGCATGACCGTTTCGAGATAATCGCGAGTTCTCGTTACTCGAACGGGCAACAGCGAACTGATGTCGTGAGCGCACGATATCGCGGACCTTTTGCACCCTCAAGTTGAACAGCAAAACTCGAGATTCCGTTTACAGCGCATGCTCCATTACCCTCCGAGTATACACCGAGTGTTGCTATACTTTTTTTTCATAACTTATTTACACTTTTCTCATTACCACCTTTTGTAAATAAAATTATTATTCTCTAAAAATAAGAAAAGGAATTCTGGCTTGAAAAATTGTATAATTCGAGGGAAAATGGAGTGAGCGGATTCCTGAAAAGTTTCAGAGATTCTTTACGAAACTATAAATTTAAAAAATTTTTAGTTATTCTTTGAAAATTTGTTAAGGAGTTATTAACGAAATTACGAATTTGAATTTTTTTTCCGATATAGAGGTATTTTTCGATGGCTATAAATTTCAAGTAGTGTTATCGATAAAATAAGCGAAAATTATCCCGATTAAGTATGTTCGACATAATAAGCCAGTCTTATATGAGAAACCGTTAGCATACGCCCTTTTATCGAAAAAAATATATTTCAATGAATTTTGAAATAATCTAAAATATCTCACGCGTTTATTAGCGTGCAGGGTTTAATTATTAACCATAAAAATATATAGTCATCGAACTTTTAATTGAATTATTTAATGATAATATCAGATACACTTATACACGTATACACGTAAGTAAATCCAAGTCAAATTATAACCTAAAATTGAAAATTACTTTCTAATAACTATCTGTTTTATATTAATATTTTACTTTTCAAAATTAGTATATTTGATAAAAAAAGATTTATTTGATCTTAAAAGTCATTTATTTACGCCTCATTTAAAAATAAGCCAAATAGTATTTGATTTGACTAATAAGTATCGCTAATATCTCCTTAAAGAAAAATGCTTACAATTTAAATTCATTTTTTTAGTGGTCAATTTTTACTTTGTAAAATTTCTTTTTATTTTTAATATTTTAAATTAATGAAAAAAGTGAATTAAAAGATTTAAATTCCATTCATTCATTCCTACATTAAAATCCATCCGTTCGTTTCAAGTTTATTATACTTCATAGAGTGGAAGGTTAAAATTACCCAATATTGTTTTATTAATTGAAAACTCATTTGCAAAATTCATTTCACTATTGATCGTTTTTATATTTTTCCATAAAAACGGTTCATTTAGATACTGTCATTAACAATGCATTATTTGAAAGAATGATGCATTATCTGAAAGAAAAAAATATATTTGTATTCAATATAAACCAATAGATGGCGCGAGAAGATAAAATCAATAATTTTAAAACACGAAAAAAAAGATTTACAATAAAAAATGAACGTTTTGTAAAAAGTGTAGTAAAGTTATAAACAAACTGAATGTACATGTACTTCCAGTGCCATTTGATTGGTGCAGAAACCACGAAATTTGTGCATTTTTATTTCATTGGCATTTTCAATTCGCACGTCCGTTTTTTTATTGCTTTTGTGGAAAACTGATTTTGTCTAGTGACAATTAATGGTCAGCCTGCCTTTGTTCTGCGACTTTATGACCTGAGAGCATGGTTACAGAGGGGGAGGGGGCTGTAACCTCCCATGGGAGATAAACTTGGATGCGTAGCACGATTATCGATAAAACGGCAATAACTCTTTGAAATATCCGACACAGCCGTTGGGAATGGCCGTCGGTGATGACGCGAATAAAGACTGAAATAAAAAGAGAAAACGCAGAGAAACGGAGAACTTGGAATAAAATTGAAAAAAAAAGGTAAATTAATCGTCCGTATTTGCGTAGAGGATGAAAATTGGTGCCATTCGGTCATTTACAGGCCGTTGATAAAATTTAGTGATTCCGTTAATCGTGTGGTCGTATTAAAACTTAATCACTGCGATAAAAAAGCGATTTTGTTCATTGACTCGACGAATTAACCGCCTGATTATTTTTGAGCATCGGATACCAATTTAACTTCTCGACGTGGGATCTTTGTGAACCTCCAGACAGTTTTCATTTGTTCATTTCTGAAATTTCGTTTTAGGTTTGCAATAATTTTTTATCATTTTTAAAATATTAATGTTTGTTATTTTTTAATAAATTATGGCGATGTATGCAATATTCTTGAAAAAGAGTCGAGAATTTAATTGATTTAATTTTTTTATAACAATGTAACACTGGAATGTAAAAAAAAAATTTCAATGATTTGGCATGAAATTTTTCGACTTACCCATTTGAGAGTTAAGGGGTTTCGGTACAGCTGGCGAAAGTAAATGAAGTTTTACATGTTAAACGTATAGGAAACCCAAATTTGTTAAGGAGAGGTATTATCGTATCTTATGTGTAAAGTAAAGGCAAAAATCATCAAGCGAAATTATTTTCAAGTTAATCTGACGAAAATTAATATTAATGTTCCTTGATGGGATATTAAAATACGTTTAAAATTTACGAAAGATTTATCGTACAGATGTCGAGATATTCATTGTGCAAAATAATAACTTTTAACACGGGGTCTTATCAGAAGTCACGAAAAATTCGATTTTCAAAGATAAATATCTCGATTTCCAGACGGTGGAAATTATTGAAATTTTGACACAAATTAGGTATCACATTAATCTCAATGTGTGCCAAATTTTAGCGAAAAATGTTGAAAAATGATTTTCACGTTAGAAACAATAACACCTCCTAAAGAACACGATGAAAATTTGAAAGATGTTCTTTGTCACTACAGAAATTTATATAAATTCAGAAAAAAAATCGTCTACATTGTCTTCGAGTAATCAAGTGTTAAAGTTACATTCTTATCGATGGAAAGTATAGTTATATTGTTTAAAAAATGATATTTCATTGTTGAATTGTTCGGAAAATACGTGGACAATAATTCTAAAAAAAATTGTATTCACGTATTTCATATGGAATAATATTCTCTCCAAATTTGAACGAATTTTTATCATTTCGTTATATGTACCGAAACACCTTAATCTTAATATTTTAATTTTTTTTGTATTTTATTAGTATCTGTATAATCACATTGTATTTATTGAATTATAAAGATTGATAATTAATAGTTATTAAATAGAATTATTAGGATTAGATAAAAATTATATTATACCTTAATTATGTTTTACCAAATTATAAGCGGGAGAGCGCGAACGCAGTCCCGACTATCAAAAATAATGCGCCCGAGATATCCACATTAGGGATATTCGCAAGGGTCAGCTCGTCCGAAGTGCAATGGAAGAGCCTCGCCCTGGAGGAACCGCCTTGATGATCACGGTAACCTCTACGCCAGGTAAGTATGCTACGGTATCGTTGCTTCGATCTTATATAATCATCACAAGCTGAATTGCTTACGAGAAATATCGCAAGATCCTGCGCCGCGTAACGGCCTGAAGACGAAGCTCTTCAGTTTTTTAGGGTTTCGGTGCAGCTTGCGAAAATAAAAGTGAAGGTTTATACGTTTGGGTGATTGAGCAGAGACAGTAAAACGTCAAATTTTTATCTTAGTTTTTCTCACGTACAAAGTGGTTTTCGAGCTTAAATTCATGAACAAAAGTTGTTGCAATTTGGCTAAAATACAATATATTAGAAGAAAATAAATAAACAAAGCTTCTTTCATGTTGTATAAAAATCTGTGCAAAATTTTCGAAGGTTTCATACAAGTTGAAATATTTATTGATGAATATTTAACACGCGCTCTTATGGGAAGATGCAAAATTATGATATTTACCAATAAATATCTCGACCTCCGTATGGTGAAATCTCTTAAAAATTAACACACGTGTGCATAGGACGTCGAAGAAAGTTTTTGAAAAATTTTTAATAATATGTAAACTAAACGATATAATGGCGCAATAACTTCAAAGATGGCTGGCTCGTTAACGAGTGTTCTTTAGGAATCACATAAAAATTTTCACGTACGTTCTTTGACAAAAAAAGCAAATATAAATTAAATTTTAAGAGATTTCACCGTCTAGAAGTTGCGATTAAATTTTCAGCACTCTCGACTAGCAATAAGTGTCATAACGTGATATAGCGATTATTTTAATAATCGGCAGTAGTATAAATTCGGCAGTAGTATCAGGATTTTCTTTATTACTTTGAAATAAAATAAATCGATTATTACATTATTAGAAAATTGTTTACCCTCGGAAGGGCACGTGGAGTCTTTTTAAACCCCAATTTTTAAACTGTTGTAAAAAAAAAGAATATAGGATAAACGTACCATATCTCGGCCACATAAGACCATTTTTCGAGCTCCTAGAGGTTGTATTTTTATGAAATTTAATCTACAAATCATTATAGTCCAACCAAAATATTCCTTAATGTTTGTCTATGTTTTTCCTGCACGTTAAATTCTACACACATTTTAGGAGATAAAAAATGTTTTTATTAACTATTAAAATAATAGTCGAGTGGTCGAGATTTTGTGCAGGCTGAGATTAGGTGCACCCACCTACAACATTTCACAGTTTTTTAAATAGATAAATGTTATTTGACATATTTTTGAATAAGTTATAAAATAAAATTTTTTTATTAAAAGAAAAAATATTTTCTATATTTTTAGTGGTTTAAAAAGACCCCCAATGAACTGTAATCTAATAAGAGATATTACTTTTTGAAGAGAGATTATCCGGGATAGCGCGAACGCAGTCCCGACTAACAAAAATTATACGCCCGAGATATCCACATTAGGGATATTCGCAAGGGTCAGCTCAGCCGAAGTGCAATGGAAGAGCCTCGCCCTGGAGGAACCGCCTTGTTGATCACGGTAACCTCTGCGCCAGGTAAGTATGCCGAGGCATCTGATCGACCAGTTTAAGTAAGCTCCATTTTCTTTTTCATATACGAGAGTACTCCCTGCCGGCGCCATCTTTCGTTCAAATCGTGAAGTAACAACTCGTTAGGATCCCTTACAAAACATGCTATTCTTCAAACTCATCTACAAAATATCTAAAAAAATTAATTAAAAACATTAACTCAACCATAAATTTTCTAGATAGTCTAAAATAAATTTTATGCATCATTTTATAAACTTTTGATTCCAAATAAATTTTGTATACAAGTTGCTCAGGTGTCTAATAATAACAATAATAGGAAAGGCTTTGTTGTTAAATATTCTAAAAATAAAACATTTATTTTAGCAAAAATTTAGTGGAAAGTTTTTAAAAATATATGATCATGGTTGATATCTGGAGAAATTAATATTCGTAAAGAACGACTGACATTCAAATCAGGTATTAATCTTTCATAATTGTTATCTCTCCCGACTTTCTCGCTTGCTTGATTTATGAGCTGATATTTTTAGTACTCGCGTTAACGAACCGTATTGCCAGTCATTTATAGTTCTTGTGGCTGCAGTATGACATACTTTATGAACTTTAATTCCGCATTTATTCACATAAAAATGGTATATTAGTGTCAATAATATACAATTCAATCAATTAATAAAGATTATTAAGTAACTGTAGACTTTTTCCTATAACATTCTAATATCGAGCGTGTACTTTTCACATAATAATGGATAATCCAACACAATTGCTTCGTAACTTTTATTCATTATTGATCGATAAAAACTCTCTTGTCAAATTCAAATATATATTCGAGAAAATGAGCGAATAAAAGTAAATGTCAATAATTCATCATTTCAGTCTTGCGTATGGAAAATTACTGACAAATGTTCTTAAGCTTATGATATAAACAATCCAATTTTCTTCTTTAATTGTACAAATTCTGATAAAAATGAAATGAACTAATTGTAATTAATAACTAAAAGTAAATTATTATTTTTCAAAATGTATAGAAACTCAACAAGTAGAATAATTATCAGTTACCCAATTTTATTTCCTAATAAACCTGTGTATGTTCAAAATCAATTCTAAGAGATCAATGGATTTGATATGTACAGAGCTTGTTTCGGAGAACTAACAATTTTAAATATTTTCTTCAAGTCCTATTCCTACCAATTTATGTTTAGAATTAATTGATCCGGGATAGCGCGAACGCAGTCCCGACTAACAAAAATTATACGCCCGAGATATCCACATTAGGGATATTCGCAAGGGTCAGCTCGACCGTAGTGCAATGGAAGAGCCTCGCCCTGGAGGAACCGCCTTGTTGATCACGGTAACCTCTGCGCCAGGTAAGTATGCCGAGGTATCGATGCTTCGAGCTTATATAGCCTCCGTCCGATTATTCGCCTACGAGAAACTTCTCGAGACCATACGCCATCTGACGTCTACTGCTCCAATTAACAACGGCGCGCGCTCTGCTGCTACGTTGGCGGGAGACCGACCGAGCGTTCAAAGTTCAAACGCTGGTCGTACCCAGCTCTTCAAGCACCGTATCTCTTTACTCGTGTTACCAGCGCGTCTTCGGATATAAGCATTCACACAAAATCAATAAATAGGTTAACTTGACCAGTCAATCAACACTTTGACTATTAATCATGTTTTATTAAATAAATACTATAATTATCGAAGTTTTTCATTATCAAATATTATAAAAAATTATTAAAAAATAATTAAAAATTATCAAAAACTATAAATTCTTGCGCATATTAGACTTTATAATATGTGACAAAAAAATTAAATTCAATTAAAAAGAATTTAAAAAATTATGGAAATAATGTGTATAAAGTAGTATAGTATAAACTAGAAATAATTGAGAAAATTTGCGGTATATATGGACGGTTTTTGCTCAGCAGATGTATATTTCAAAAGTAATTAATGTATAGTTTTATTAACTTTAAAAAATAATTTAAAAAATTTACTTTATAAATACATATTTTATGTTTAATTTACTTTTTTGTCTTATTCAATATGATTAATGTTTAGTTAATACATATTTCTAGATTCAATAAGGTTACCGAATAATAACATTAGTTTTTTTTCATGATTATTTTTACATTATCGTTAGAAGAGAAATTGTGTTTTAAAAAATTTCAGAAAAAAAAATGGTTTCTCAAATATTTTCACGTATACTTTTACATTTATTTATTAAATTAAAATTTGTCCACTCATGCATTGATCGATTTATCATATAGTCTTAAAATTTTTCATAAATCGTTAATAATTCACAATCTAGATGTATTTTTGTAATAAACAGTTTGTTTATTGAAATTTTGCAAAAAAAAACGTCAATTTTTCCAATAATATTTCCAACCACATTGTTGGAAATGTAACGACGAACCAGTGCAGTAAGGATAAGAATATTTCTTTTCAATCTTCTTGGGCTAATTCCCAATTTTCTTTTCTCATTATTTTTACTTCGGGGATAGACATGCACGTGGAAAATAGTGATCCTCTTTTCGCTCGCGTGTTATCTCATCGCCGGTGTAGCGTGACGTTTCCCATTTTCCTTGCAACTCGTTACCATTAATCTTACCTCGAGGTCCACACACAACACCGTTGAGGTAAAAGGATAAAACGGGCTGGCTGTGGAAATGCCACTTGGAGGGAAACCCTCGTCTACGTAACATACACGATGCATTTTCACCGAGACAATTTATTTCGTTGTAGACAAGGTGTAAAAACACGTGCTAAAGCGAGAACCGTCCGTGAAATCCACAAATCAACGATCCACCATTACATTTTTTTTTCTTCTTATTTCCATACAAACAATAGACTGTTTCCACGAAGTTTATTTATTTATTTATTTAAAAAAACACATCAATTGCTGCATATAATGGTATATTTTTATTCGATTTGATTTTTAATTGTAATAATGCATGTTTGAAATGGTCGCTGTTAACTTTGATCTTCTATATTTTGGTATTTTATAACTTGAAAAGACCTGAAAATATCTTATTCATAATATTAATTTTTCATAGTGTGCGTATTCTTTATTTATTATCTTTTAAAATTGCTAAATTGAGTGCACTGAAGATTTATCATTTATAATTTTGGATAAAATATATCCTACATTTTAAATAATAAAATTATGAATTTGTTACTGTTAAATTTATAATTTGGACTTATTTTGTATACAATATTATTAATAATATATTGCAATAATGAAAATGGAACTTAACGATCATTCGAAAATATATGTTCGAAGGAAAAATGAGATCGAATAAAAATATACCATGATACAGCAATAAATAAGCTTTTGTAAATAAACAATCCAATTTTAAAGCTAACTTTCACTGAAAATGGTATTAAAATGTTCCATTGTTTTTATTATTGCAAAAAAAGTTGGTTAACAACTTTTGAAACTTCATTTTATGTTTAACATGGAATTTCGGAATACATTTTTTCGATGAAACATTCAGTTGTAACATTGAAAAATCGACCAAATTAACGGAAAATTCAACTTTGACCTTGAATAGCTTTTTAATGAGTGAGTTAATCGAAAAATGTCCAGGGACCTTTTTTATAGAGCGTTAAATTTTCTATAAAAATCTATTGAGACTTTTTTGTGTGCGACGTATAGTTAGCTAGTTAAAAAATTCTGACTGAGAAAACGTAAGTGTTCCCATATTAATCTTATGGAAATCCACGTTTAATACTTTCAGGATAATGAAAAAAAAACCTGTTCAAATTTTACCCCATGAAAAAAATATTTAATAAATCTTGAATACAATTTATCATTATGCATTTAAATGGCATGAGAGAATTTTTTTCATTTCGTTCTGAACATTGCAATCCAATAATAAAGTAAATTTATGCCCTTTACACATATTCTTTCGTATAGGAAATTAAATATTGCACAAAAAAAGGTTATTCTCATAATTTTTCGATTTTTCTTTTGCATCAGTCTAATGGACAACCAATTTTTATAGAATATCTTTCAAAAGTTACATTTTTGTACTTCAATGCATATTTTTGCAATTTTATTGAAATTTTTACTTGCAATGACATTCATAAATATATGTTACTTTTCACCATTTTCACGTAACCTTCTTTTTCAATCTAGAACTTTTTTTTATAATATATATTTTTTGTACATGTACAAAATATTTTTTACACATTTTTTATTTATATGTAAAAAACGTGTTTATATTAAATAATTTTTTCATTTCGCATTTTCATACATAGGCAGTATTTGTTCACTATTTTATTCAAATTATCCGAAGAATAATTCTTTGTGAATTATTGTATCATTTTCCTATACAGTGTACATAATTGCAAATTTCATATAATTATACTTAAAATGCTATACGTAACTTATTCGTGTTACCTTTTTTCTATATACGTTTTGTTATCCAATATTTAAATCTGGAGCTGAAGCAAATTTTTTTTGACAAAAAATTAATTACTTGTTACTTTTCTTTGAGCTTATATAGAGAAAAAAAACTTCTTTTTGACGAAAAATCTTCAAAGACTTGAGAACAAAGGATGTGCTTATCCACATGTATGCATTTCTGAGTTTTTTATCTGGCAAATGCGAGAGAAGCGTGTGTTTTATCTGCGAACGAGTCGGAGTGCGAGCATCAAGGCTGGGAGCTCGGTGGACTGTGCACAGGTGAGAAAAGGAGTAAAAAATGTCGAATAAGGCGCATGTCGAAATCGTGGCTTTTCATTCAAAGAGAAGGAAAAACGTTGCGCCGGAAAATCGCCCGTAGCATAATCAGGCAAAAAGTCCTCTATCGTGAAATCCTCGTCATTCTTTTTTATCCCCACTCTTGTCGTCTTCGACTATTTCTCGCCGTCACACGAATGAATAATACATCAAGGATTTAAGAACGATTCTCCTATATTCCTTCCGAACCAAGTCCCGGCTTTTCCTTCACCGTGCTTAGTGACCTGAGAACGAGAACGTGAAAATGAGACGTGCCCACTTCATTTTTTCTCGTCAAAAATTCTGTTCACCTGCATGTTCTTTCTTTTACAAAATATTCCACATTTTTTCTGCATACATAATATACATCGATATATAACATTTTATTGTGCTATAGAATTTACGAGAAACGAATTCTTAATAATGTTATTTGTTCAAAAAAATTACTCTAATTAGCGTAAAGCAATAATTTTAAAAACAAAATTACGTTTATTGCACTCAATAATTCATAATTTGTTATTCATTTTATTTTTACAAAATGGACTTGAAAAAATTTTTATTAAGTATTTAGTAATAAAATAAAAAATAAATATAAACATAGTAAACGATCAAAATCAGTTTCAATTTATTTACAGTCGTACAAGCTTTTATATCTTGCTAGAAATTTCTATTTAAGGTGTTAGATTTATTTAAAGCCATCAACGCTTATGGAGTTTATGAACAGTTTTATAAAATTAATAAAAAAATTCCAGATTTTATTTTTTAAGTCATTAGCATTATATATTTCATAAATAATTGAATAAATTAAAAACGAAACCATTTTACTTTTTCTCATAATAGTTTTAAAAAGATTCTTTAAAAATAATTTTTCAGAAGCACGAAAAACATAATGAAAAAAATGAATTAGTAAGATGAAAATTATTTCCGCGGATTTATTGGAAATCACAGAAATCGTTAAGGTACATAGTTCTCTTGGTGCAGTTAAATAAAAAATATTCATCCCGATTTTTCTAACGTTCAAAGTAATTTACGAGAATAAGTTAATTAAGAAAAATTGTTGCAAATTGACTAAAGAACAACATACTTTAAATTCAAGGTTACCCAAGGTCGGGTATACTTGCTATATGATATAAAAAATTTTGAAACAATTTAAAGTAAGATTTTTTTGAAAAACTAAACAAAGTTTCTTTGATATTATATAAAAATCTGTGCAAAATTTCAAGAAGTTTCACCATCTAGAAGACAAAATATTAAAGGTTGAACATCGTCACATCAAACACATACTCTTATATGGAAGGCACGAAAAATCATGATTTTAAACAATAAATATCTTGACTTCTACGTGGTTTAACCTTTTAAAATGAGGACCAAATATTCAAATCACATCCAAGAAGATTTGTACAAATTTTTAATAAAATTCGTCTAAATTAATTTTTCACGAGAACTACCTTCATAGATCGTTTTCACTTTAGATACAATTTGACGCCATCAGTATTTATTTCGTGAATGGACTATCAGTGCGAGAAGAATCCGGAAGAATAAAGTGGATGAGAAAAATAAAGTAAAGGCGAGATAGCGCGAATTTTGATGTTGCCAAAAACTTTCGGCGTCTCCCAAAAGTTTTATCAAAAATTTACTTTTCTCGAGAGAGCAGAGACGCGAACTTTTCGCCGAGATTCGATCCGGCGCTTTTATCTATTTTTTTTTGGTCCCGCACCGGAAAAAAAAAGAAGAGTTCGACCGGGGAAAGCGAAGACTGGAATGGTAATGGATTTCGATGTTTTTCTGGGCGACGTGCGTATACGAAAACTTGTCAGGAGAAAAGGACCGGAGTTTGAGAAATCAAGTTTCGGATTCGTTTTTTTTTTCCTCGCGATCCTCTCAGCCGTCTTCTCCCGGCGCTGTTTTTCGCTCGCTTCGGAGCCTCCCGCGCCCCCGAAAATACGAGAGAGTATGCAGGCCGATATAAAAGCGCGAAAGGTGAGCGCTCGGTATCGAGGCGTGCTCCGAACTTTTTTGCATTTTATTCGAGAGGTGTCGAGCTGAAGAGCTGTTAAAATTGTAGATCGTTGCAGTGGAAAACTCTCGGTCGATGTGAGAGAGTTGCACATTTTGTCAGGTGCCAGTTTCGTTCGCGATTTTTCCTCTTTTTTCGCCGCCAGCTCTCTTGTCTCGCCCCAGTTTTCTCTTCTTCTTTTTTTTTCTCTTTTTTCTTTTTTTTTTATTCATTCGGAAATCCAGAGTGAGGCGCGCGCCGAACGATGGAATGATGAAACTAAATGAATCCCGATGTACCGTGAAGCTGAACGTTGAATACGGAATAGTTTCCTATATCCTCGGGATCCTCTTCGGTGCAACAAGTTTCCGTTCGGCCGAACGCCCGTGCGAATACTCGTTTTCGCGTCCGAACTCTTCCTCGACAATATCCCGGCGATTAATTGGATTGACGGGTTTTACTCTTTCCTGTACGCGAAATAGGCAACGATCCACCATTTCTATACACCATTTCAATCGGTATTTCCGTAAACACCGATTGACGAAGAACTCGTTTATTTCCATCGAAATATCACACACTGAGCATCAGGAAAATAAGGGACACTGGTCTACACTGTACGTACACCCATAACCGATATTTATTAATACAAAAAAATTATTTGTTGAACTTTTAAGGAGGTTGTAACTTCGGAGTAGTCAATACGACAATTATTTTCAACATTAAAATGATAAAAAAAGTTCAATTTGAAGAAAGCTTCATTTTATTTACTTTTTCATATGAGATTCACTCGTATTAATGCGTTTCAGAAGAATAATTTTTTGAATTAATTTATACTTTTAAAAATTAGACACTGTTTTTACATACGTATTTTATTGTACCAGAGTACCAGGCTCTTGCGTACAAACATATATAAGCGTATAAAAGTACATACGTGAGCAAGCAAAATAAAGCGAGTAACGTGGTGAAATAGAACAAATAACACTGGCACAAAAAAAAAGTGGTGTGTACTTTTGACCAGATCCCTATATCTTTATGTATTTTGGCGTGCTGATTCCGAATCTGAAGTCCGTTTTGTCCGTACATCGTCAAAATTTTGAGTAAATTGCGAAAAACCGTTAAAAATGGCAAAAAACTGCAGTTTTCATGATAAAAAAATATCTCAACTTCTACGTGGTGAAGCTTTCTAAAATTCTGCACACATTTTTAAACAACATCGAAGAAGCTTTGTTTATTTTTTTTTATCTTGAATCTGAACTACATTTGTTTTTTGAATTTTGTTAATTACATCGCAAGAACTCGTCGTCTTGGATGACATCGTATTTCGAGTATGTTATTCTTTAGCCAATTTTCAATAACTTTTCTCAATGAACTTTTGCTCGCAAACCACTTTGTACTTGCATTTTTCGAGAAAGAATTTATTCAAAATTTACACCGATTTCCTTTTTCATCATATTACAAAATTACATCACATTACATCATATACAAAATTTAAAGGTAATCGAGATATTTATTTCAAAAAATAGCCACTTTTAACATGGGAGATTTAAAAATGCGACGATTTTCAATCATTAACTTCTCTCATTTTGGATGGTAGAAATTTTTTTTACTTTCAAAATTATCGAATATATTTGTTTTTTTATTATTAAAAAAAAAGCTTTTTTGCTTTTTTACAAAATTCATCTTGTACATTACTTTTAAGTGATTTATAATAAAACTTTCACCAAAAATATCCTATAATACTAAATCAATAAATAATTAATTGCAAGGTATTAAAATTATTGAATGTTCTAGAATTTAATGCACTTTGTATGAAAAAAATTATTCATATGTGAGATAATTGTTTTTGATATCCGCTGATCGAAGGTGATAATAAAATTGAATTTACACTATATACAGTACACATTGAATGACAAGGGAGGATAAGGGAGGAAGAAAATGGGGTCGAGCCAGCGCGATCGTACGAGCGGTTAATTCAGGAACAATAGAGGTTGAAGCTTCCTATCAGTGCACCCGGTAAATAAACCGCAATAAATATGCACGAATATTGTTCAAGTTCTGAATGAACGCTATTCAGTTGAACGACATCGTAGGCGTTCACTCGATACCGGATATACGTTTTATAAACATGTGACAAAAGCGAGAGAGAGAGAGAGAGAGAGAAAAAAAAAATAAAAATGCACCCCCACGAATGCATAAATTTGCATCTATCTTTTATTTATACTGCTCTAGTTACACTGAATGAAAAAAAAAGTAATGAGAAAAAAGTATCGTTGCCACTGCCTTTTGTTAACAAGTTTTTTCATTACGTGTTATTCACTATAGAAAGTTTTTCGAGTTCATCTTTCCTACCAAATAATGTAAAATGTTCGTGTATTGTGTTACATTAAATCATTAAAAAGTTACCTTCGGATAATTTTATTCA
This sequence comes from Cremastinae sp. A BG-2022a, assembly GCA_030522545.1. Classification (NCBI taxonomy): domain Eukaryota; kingdom Metazoa; phylum Arthropoda; class Insecta; order Hymenoptera; family Ichneumonidae; species Cremastinae sp. A BG-2022a. The sequence continues at coordinate 5,259 of JAPYYW010002127.1, read as the reverse complement.
TTTGAATTGGACTCATGGAAGAGTGTGTTGAATTCAAGTCCAAAGTTAATTTTTTATATTTTCTATATTTATGTTTAGTTGTTCGTTAACTCTGATTCTCATAAGATTCATATAAATTCACTGCTCTCTGCGAGATCTTGCCTTAAAATAGAATGTCAGGGTCTCTTACAACGAGGTCAAGCATCATCCTAGTCTTGTCCATTTGTATTCAACATCACATTCCTCTTTACTCTAATTCATGCGGATAACAAAGCTTATTATGTTTGAAATAAAAATGAAAGAGAATGAATAGCCGAAGTTTTTAATTATTTCGTATACTAAATCATTTTTAATTGAAGAAAAAAGTTGAATATCGCGAAATTTGTATTGATTTAAAAATAAATATTTGGGATTTTAGTTTAATCATTACACCAAGTAATTGGATTTAAGTTCAACTATAACGAGATAAGATAAACGTTCCAATATAGTTGAATAGCTAAGGGTTTTCTCACTTTATCTTCATGTAAAAAATATTCAACTAAAAAAATCTGCTTTAAATTCACGTCTAAACTATTGTCTGATATGTTAGCGATTCAATACTCATTTTATGTATTAATTTCAAACAATATTTCTAGCCAATAAATATTTGGACGTTTGAATATGTAGGATGTCCCAATATAGTTGATGAGCAGAATATCGACCCTGTCTCTTGAATTGAGCGAGTTTATTTCAATAAATTAACGTTATGAAAAATACACCTCTTTGTATAGGAAAAACAATCTATACGATTTTATTGAAAGAAAATTAAAATAATAAAAAAATAATATAGCGAAAATTGTCCACCTATATATTGGGACATTTACCTTACTATTACTTCAAATAAAAATCCAACTTCATTCGAATAAAATGAGATTTGAATTAACACAATAATAAAATTAATAACACCGAAATAAAAAAACATTTCGTACAATCAAGTATTTGATTAAAATTAATAAAAAAAATCTTGATTAACGACCAAACTAATATGTGAAAAGTTGAAAGTAATTTTTATGTGTATACATAAAAAGAACATGAAAATAGATTGATAAAATTGAAAAGTTTATTTTACTAAAAAAAAATGGATCCCTGATTGGTATACGATCAAATGTACAAAAAAAAATCACGGAACAAAAAAAAATAGCAATACAAGTCGAAAGATGAAAAATGATATTTTTCTGGAAGTTCTGGGTATCGATTTATATGAAGAAAGGTATATATGTGGGAGGGAATAAGCAAGCTTAGCTTTCTCTTTAAATAGACGACAAAACGAGGCGGAGTACAGGCTGAACGAAGGCGGAACTAAAGCGTGGAAGCGATAGGAGCTTTTCAGGGGTAGCGTGTTATTTGAACACGTCAATCCGAAAGGTTATTACTTCTCGCGCAAACGCGAGCCAAGCTCAGCCAAATCCCTGTAAATATACGAGATGCCGAACAGTCGTACAGAATTTCTCGATGTTACGATCTCTCGTCTCCTCTCTCGCGCTGTGTACACCCTCTGATTTTCTCGTCTCAATTTCGATTGGACTTACGAAGTAAACGATCCACACACGCGCCTCGCGATTTTATCCCACGTCGGAGCGCACCGCTCTCGCGATTTTCTTTTCTTGTAATAAAATAAACGATTTCCATGAAACGCACTCGTAATCGTGATACGTTATTCGATATAATGCAAATAAAAGTTCTCACGAACGTAAATGAAATCTCTAATCGAACCTGCCAAGATTGGAAAATTGATCGGAATTTTATTCACTCAAGGTAGTTTTGTCAAAAAAAAATCGTTTTCTTAGGATTTTGTTAAAAATTTGCTAAAAATTTCTTTCATTTCATGTGAAATTGTATATATTATACATTTTGAGAGGTTTTATCACGTTTAAATTGAGATATTTATTGTTGAAAATTCGTATTTTCAGTGCTATTCCATAAGAGATCGTGTCAAATAGTGCGATTTTCAATTCTAAATATCTTGAAATCTAGATGGTGAACCTTCCTAAAATTTAGCATAGTTCTTTATTGTATACTTTAAAGAAGCTTCCTATAGTTTAAAAAAATTCTAAGATTATGATTATTTAAATTTTCATATATACGTAACAAGTACAGGTCACCTTGGATGACCTTCAATTTTGAGTATTTTGTTACTGAAACAATTTGCAACAACTTTTCTTAATTGACTTTAGCTCAAAAACTACATGGTATGGAGATAAATTGAGAAAAAAAACTTTTTTTTCTCTTTTTTCACCTTTTTTTCTTTCGTAAACATGAACGATATACTACATTTAACCTTTCGTGTGTACATTATATTTTTCGATACACGGTGTGTACACTAAGTAAAAATTTAAAAAAATTAAATGAAAAATGAAAATAAAAAAATTTTGAATTACTTTTTGAAGTGTGTACTACATTCTCCAAAAGTTGCCAATGTCAAACGTTTAAAATCGTTATTAATAAAAATTTAAAAATAGTATAGAAAGCAAAAAACGGAATTTCGTTAAAAAATATTCGTAACTCTACACTAAACAAATATTAAGAAAAAAAAACGGTTTTAGGCTTTTGTAGCTTAGGCTATATAAGCTTTCAAAAAATTATAGGGTCTTTGGTGTGGACTCTAAAAAGTTGTATTATTTAAGCTTCTAAAAGTGGGGAATATTTTAATGGAAAAATAACAGATTTATAAAGGAAATATTTAAAAAAAATTTGTTTTTACGATGTGAATCTCTACAAAATAACCAAAACATATCATCAAGTTTCATTAAATATTTATTTTAGCTGTGAAAAAAAACTGAAAAACTATGAGAAAAGAGAAAAAAACTGCATTGATTTACCTTCGAAAATAATAACTTGTGTATACTGACCCTTTCAGGGAATAGGAGTGATTTGCACTGACTGATGTTTGCAGATGAACTATCAAACCCGGGCCTCTCTTGGGTCTTTAGTCCTCATTACTATCTAGATTTTTTAGGTGGGGTAGTCGAAAGCCACGCTTTATTCATATATGAGAAATTTAAGTTTGAAAGGAACTGTCAAAACTGTTCCATCAAAGATCCAGTGTACACACGGAGGGTTAATATATAAATTTAATTTTTTTTTCCTAATATTAGCTTTCCATAAAAGCTTTTATTATTGCTCGACTATTAAAATATTGTACTGTAAAAAACAGTATTTATACTAAAAAAAATTAAATAATGCAAAATTGTAAAAAAATTTAATTGATGCTATCAACAAAATATAATTACATTCTATTTTTGCGAATTACTTCTTAAAATTCTTCTAATATCTACTGAAAACCAATAGTTGAAAACAAATATAATCTTCCCTTAAACCTTTCAATAATTTAAAAAATTAATAATAACAATTTTTTCATCATATAATATTGCTGTGTATCAAATGTACCCATACATCATCAGGTAAATGCGACAAGATTGTTCCCTATTAAAAAGCTTATATTTTATTTAAAAAAAAAGATTATTTCTCAGAGATCTTTACGTCGGAACGTTTCAGTGTTGGAAAAATTAATTTGAAAAGGCGAAAAAATGAAATCTTTTCAGTGAGCGAAATCGTACGTCTTCAGTGATATTCGATAGGAAAAGGTAAAGAGTGAAATATCGAGCTATTCTTGCAAGATTTTTACGACACTGGCGAGTAATATTCAAAAAGTAATGTGTATGTATAAGCGAGTAGGGAAAGGTGATGTTTCCTCGGAAAATATCATCTTACCACTTGATAAAAGAGCTGAATGGCGCCATCGTAGTTCATCCTACACGACGGAATTTTAAATTTTCTGAATAGCACGTGTATAATCGATATACAGGATATTCCGGATCACGACGTCGAAGTCGAGAGAAAAACAATTAATTTTTCGACTAAATTTCGAGTCGTTATACATATGCCTAATATTTATAAGAAAATTATCGTGAATTTACAAATTAATTCTCGAAAATGTACCGTACACTTACCAAAATCAAATTTGTAATTAAATGTATGTACAATTTCATAATGTTTGAGGTAGTACATCCGTATTATTTTATTAACAAACATTCAAAAGTTTAACTATGTATGTGTTAAAGTAAATTTAAAAGCATTGCTTGACATTTCTTGAGACTGATGACATTTTTTTTTAATGTATTGATCTTCTTATTTAGTATTATATTAAAATTATGCAAAATTTAAAGAAGCCCTATACCAAGATGTATATCAATGTAGATATTACTATTTTAAATTGCCATTTTTAACAGCGTTTGTTATGGGAGATTTTGAGACTTAATGGTTCTTTAGTTACAGTCAAATAAATATAATTCTTATCTTATTTTTTCTCCATACCATGCGGTTTTTGAGGTTAAAATTTATTAAGGTATGATTCTATAGATACAGTCAAATCAAAAGTTTTTATTCAAGTTTATCTCCATACCACGTGGTTTTTGAGCTTAAGTTTATGAAGAAAAGTTGTTGCAAATTATTTCAAGAACAACATACTCAAAATTCAAGGTCATTCAAGGTGACCTGTACTATTGGTACGTATGAATGAAAATTTTAAAAATGATAATCTTAGAATTTTTTAAAAACTAAGGGAAGCTTCTTTGAAGTACAATAAAGAGCTATGCTAAATTTTAAGAAGGTTCACCATCTAGATTTCAAGATATTTATAGTATTGAAAATGGCAATATTTAACAAGGGCTCTCATGGGAAAGCACTGAAAATAGAGATTTTTAACACTAAATATCTAAATTTCTACGAGGTGAAACCTCTTAAAATTTGGTACTCATATGGGTAACATATCAAAGAATGACTACGAATTTTCAACAAAATTCTAAATAATCGATAAAACTAGAGAACTACCTTAAGGAGGTATTAGCGATACTTACTAGTCAAATGAGATAATATTTGGCTTATTTTTAAATGAGGCGTTAATAAATAATTTTTAAGATTGATTAAATCTTTTTTACCAAATATATTAATTTTGAAATGTAAAATATTGATGTAATACAGATAGTTAAAAAGTGATTTTCATTTTTAGGTTTTGATTTGACTCTGATTCACTCACATATAAGTGTCATATCTGATATTATCATTAAATAATTCAATGAAAAGTTCATATATTTTTATGGTTAATAATTGAAACCTTATACGCTAATGAATACGTGAAATATTTTAGATTGTTTGAAAGTTCACTCTAAATAATTTTTTTTTTCAATAAAAGAACATTTTTCTCAATGCTTCTCATAAGACTCTGGCTTATGTCGAGCATAC
>JAPYYW010002126.1:0-22687 GCA_030522545.1 Cremastinae sp. A BG-2022a | reverse complement strand
CGCTTCGTTTTGCAAAAATCTTTAAAAATCACACTTTATAAAGTTCATTTCGTCAAGAAAAAGGAAAGATATTGCTAATTGAAATTTTCATGGGTCCACACGAGACCCAGTGTGACTGACCAAATTTTTTGAAATTTTTTTTTTCGATTTTAAGAGCCTATTCGATCGGAAATTTCCCGTAGATAATGAAAATGTTTATTATTTGGGGCGAAATTGAAGAATTCATATTGAATGAACAAAAAAACTGGATTTTGGATCAGTTTTTCTATTACCGTGAGGGTGCGAAGCCTGCTAGTCTTCAATGTTGTCATGAAATTCAATGTTGTCAAGATTGAACAAAACCTTCTAAAAGTTAGTCTTTTTTGATTAAAAGCACAAGATAAAAATTAAATAAATTACACAAATAAAATATTTTATTCAGAAATATTTTAAAAAATTAGTTTTTCATTGATGCGATCATGTTAAATATCATTTTATGTATGTACGCGATAATCGTATAGTAAAATTTGGCAAAATAAGCAAGAAACTTTTGAATAAGATGGTACACGAACTCGATATCCTTAATTCACGGTACGATTATTTTTCGTGAGATCCGAGAAACGAGATTTTTTTTCGCTGGAGATGAACAATGGAGCGTGGAATGATTTTTTTCGGGAGAGCATAGAGTTCACGAGTATATAGACATTAATTTAGTTGAACGGCGAGAAACGGAAAGAAAAGTGAGCATGACCGCTCGAGGCGATTCGATTGTGTCTTCATTAGCGTGCCATTAATTGACAAAATATGTCACATTATTCAATCCACTCTCCAATGATTATCCATTGAATTTTTTTTCTCCCTCTCTCTTTTTTTTTGCGAACAACTCTCGGAGTACACAAAAATCTTTTGTTTTACGAGCCTCCGGAGTAACGGGACGGAACGTCACCCGGGGTCGTTGAGCTCGTCCCGAGAAAATAATATTATACACGTATATCCCGACCTCTGACCTCAAACTTTCCGCTCGCTCCTTTTCTCTCCCCCGCTCGCTCCGGCGAGTCCTTTCTTCATTTTCGATTATTCTCGCGTGAGATACGAAACTAGAGAAAAGAGAGCGCACAGTCTCGTGAGTTATACGACAGTATAGAATTTTGCAGCGTTCTCCCTTTTTTATTCTTTTTCTTTCACTCCGCTTTACGAGCTTCGATGTCATTTTAACGCCACATAAATCCTCGAATATTTTAACACACTGCGCATTCGTAAGAAATGCTTGCTCTGCTCTGGATTTCGAATTATATTTTTGATTATTCTCGTCGGATGCCGAGCGCAGCCACGAAAAACAAAGTTTATGGAAAGGTTCATTTGTTGGAGAAATTCGAGCTTATTTTTTCTTGTGAAAATAAAACGTGTGGAGAAAAAATGCATTGAGAAATATAGAGCGCAATTGACGACGTAGGAATATTATAGAAAGGCTCGGAGGGTGTATATGAAAAAGGGAGAGAGTGATCCTGGCACGGAGTGACGCCCGTGCAAAAGCTCCCCGCGCGAGCTTATATTTCTATAGAAACGTGAGCGTATGTATATGGAGGATATAACAAGGCAAACTTGACAAACATGGCGTGACTGGGCGCTGTTGGGTGTGAACACAGAGGGCACAAGGAGAATAAGAAGACGGACTCGTTGTAAAATAGCGGGGGTGGCCGGGGGGGTGGAGAAAGGGCTCCCGGTATAATCCGAAAGCTCGCTGGGAATCGCGTCGAAGGCCGGATGGTGAACAAAACCCCTCGACTCCTGTACGCGAAATCGAGGCACACCCCTTCTTTTCTCCTCGCAACCTTTTCCATTATTCTGCTCTCTCCTCCGCCCCCGGCCCGCGTTTTATCTCTTTGCGTTACGGGATCGATTCGATTCAATCTATGTAAATGTGTCAATGAAAAATTTCACGAGAACGCACGCGGGGCTGAACGTTTGCCTTTTTCTTTCTTCATATCGCCCCCGGGTTAATGCAAACGCGTCCTGCCGATTTGCGCGTGTTGAATGCGAAAATGAGAATTAATAAACGTTCGAGATGAAAAAATTGATTTGGTTGGAATAAAATTGGTTGGATTCGGAAATTTTGATGACTCGAGTCGGCGCGGGATGGGAGAAATTAATTTTTGGAATATATATATATAGGGCGCACGGGGACGGGAGCTCCACGGTCGATGCTTGATTACTCATCCGTATGGATTTATTGTCGAGAATAAAACTCACCTGATGGAAGCCAAGGTAGCTCTCTATACTGTGGGTTGCGAAGAAAACCTCCCCGTCGCAGGTCAGTATTAATAGGAACCCGTTCAGTGCCTGTAACACACACAAAACAACAAGATTGCGTGACATCGGATAACTTGTTCAACGAGAGAGTGTTATCGAATTACCCGGATAGAAATATACCGCACGAGTACAATATAATTTACGTATATAAGTATACCAGAGATGAGATTTTACAACACAGGCATAATTAATTATTATCAGAGGACAACGACAAAAAATAACGTTAGAAATATAAATTCACTCTTTTTTTTTCAAACGTAATTTCGTCTAAACCAGCTCGAATAGCGATATCTAAAGAATTTTGGATAAGTATATTTTCTGTGATTTATAAGGTAGTTGTATCGTTGCAGACTTTTATATATAGTTGCAGATTTTTCAAAAGCCATGGATATCTATAAGTGACGTGATTCACGAAAAAAAATAGGAACCTATATAAGAATATTTATGTATCGTAAAATAGAATTATAAATAATTTTTATAAATAATAGCAATATTAGAAAATAATTATTAATGGTTCAAATGTAGTGCTCAAGGCCTGATAACTACAAAATGTCAAAATGTCAGGTTTAAAAAACGAATATATTGCGTTTTGGGTAGAAAAAAAGTAAATTGTAAAAAATTGAAAATAAACGATGACTTTCGATGATTTAGTTGTTGATAAATTATAGTCAATGATCTATCTTGAAATTAAAGAGAGTTATAGGTAAAAAATTTCACGATTTGGAAGCTCATCACTGAGAAATGTTTAACAAATTTTTTTTTTATGTTTGCTGTGGATATAATTACTTGATAATATTACACAAGTATCTAATCATTGTCAAAGCATTTTCTACGCCTCATTTTTTCGTTTCTCTTATTATTCATTTTTATAAGGCATTAAAATTAGATTAAGCTAAATTCCTATGAATGGAAAACTTAACAAAAACAATTAAACCCAGCAACTAAATATAGAATTATACATGACCTTTAAAGCAATTTCTACGTCTTATTTTTTTGTTTATTTTATTATCCATTTTTTAATGGCATTAAAGTTCGCATTAAATTCAATTCCTACGAATGAAAAATTTGAGAAAAGAAATAAAGTCAGCCATTACATATAGAATAGTGAACAGTCACTACATGGAAAATTAAAAAATAAGCATATTTCTTTGAAAATTATGCATAAAATTTATTCGTCGTCGATCGTTCACGATATCAGTTTTGTGAATCGAGTTACTATATGCATCGAAAAAATTATTTAGAAATTTGATTTCAAAATTTATCTGTAACGTTTTGAAATTTTTATACAATTTTCTAAATTTTATTTTATTTTAAGAAAAAAAAAGTTTAAACATCTGTTTTTAATAACTACAAAGAGCTAAGCTGTTTTCTCTATGTTCATGCCACATGCCTCTATGACATGTCTAAATTTGATTTAAAACGTTTGAGTTATTTTCGATTAAAAAAAACTACATTCTTATGTTTCGTTTTTTTTTAAATTAATTAATTTAAGAACAAAAATAGAGATCTAATACTTGCAAAATTAACTTATTTTATTAGTACAAACATAACCTATGCAGATCATCCCATATATTATAGACTTATAACTTTTTAATTGAACTGCTTATACAAAATTTATCACAATCATTTTAATAGTTTTTCCGTAATGTACGAACATACAACCAACAGACAGACAAAGTTTTTTAAAATTGATTTTTTACGCTCAGAGTCATTATTAAAGTACGTAACAATTACTATTTCCAAAAAATGTTCAAATTACAGACATGACTTTTCTACAAATGTATTATATGTATGGATATTAATATACAGAAAAGCATGAAAGGGATAACAAAAATTTATGTTTTCTAGCATAAATACTTAATTGTGCGTATAATGTATATCAGGCATATTTCAAACAATCATATATCCAAGAGAAAGACGCGTTTGTTTATGAAAAAAAAGTTTTTAATTTATGAAAACTTCATTGTGCATAAATCGAAATATTCAATGTGAAAAAATGGCAAATTTAAACATACAGTCTTATCCGAATAAGTCACAAAAAATGCGATTTCCAAAGAAAAATATTCCAATTTTTAGATAATTGATGTTATTGAAATTACGCCGAATTTAAGCCAAAAAAAGTTCAAAAATAATTTTCACGTGGTAAACACACGTGAACCTTCTTAAGTAAAGAGTATGCATTTATATATTTCGCTCCAGGGATGTCCAAAGGCGAAGTCTCTGATAAGGGAACGATCCGTAATGGAAATTTTTGATATATATTTTTGAAAAACTGCGTCGAAAATTTTTTAGTACCATAGAGGAAGGTTTGGAAAATTTTTTAAGCGGGGCCGAGGGGAGGCTTCATCTCACGTGATTATGCCTCCAGGGAGTATCCAAAGGCGAAGCTTCCCTCAGGGATTTTACGTTTGGACATTAGTTCCTCACGTACTTCATATCTTTTTACTCCTTTTCTTCTTCCAAATCTCATAACGCGTAATTACACGAATAATGCTTTACGGCTTGGATCGTTCCTATATAAACCGATCGTTTTTCCACGACGTATCAGACAAGTCTCAGCAATCGAGATTCATAAAGCAATTTTTGTTATTCGTTTTGAATACTCTAAAAAATATTCAAAAATGCGTTCTATCATCTTTCTTTTCTTCTTCGTCTCTGTGGTCGCACTCGCATCATCTGGTAAGAATATTTAACATAATTTTGTACCAATAATTTTTTATAATTTGTTGTGCCTAAAAAAATTTTCGATGTACATATGATTATTAATTCGCCAGAGAAAAATTAGGTAAATCTCAGCGTGGTTGATATTTTATACATAGTATAGCGAACAGTGGACACTGAAAACTGTCGACCCTGTTTTGAAATTTTGTAAAGAAATAATAGAAAAATTGAAACACTTTTCTTTTTTGACAAATGTATTTAGCAGGAACATTGGGATTGTTTGAAATCCTAAAAATATAAACACGTGCTATTTTTAACTATTATTATTATAATTTCGGCTGAAAAACTTCGAGATTAACTTTTATTTTAAACAACCAATGTTTATATGGAAAACACTTAGTTTAAAAAAGCAGTAAAATAATGCAAATTTTCATAACATTGCCCTCGCGGCAATGGAATATATGTAATGTGAAAATAAATTCTTTATTTTTCCAAATATTAAGAATAATGACATTCGTTAAATAAAAACTTCAAAGTAGATTGTATAAATATATATATGAGGTTAGAAGTAATATAATATAAGCAAGGCAAAATTTTTTCAATTATATTATTTAAACAATACTGTATTCTTCTTTAACTGTCAAAAATTAAAAACAAATTAAAAACTTTAAAATGACATTTTATTCTTTAACTTATGTGAATATTTGAAATAGTTTCTTTCTAATAATTTGTCATATTCAAACAATTATTAATGAAGTATAATTAATTTTTAAAAAATATGTATAATGTGATTAATTTTATTTTTAATAAGCATCATCGTGGCGCGATGACCCACGGACCCTGGAAGACATCATCAGCGATCCAGCTAATTGTAAGTTAACTAAAATGCTTGATTAACTCGGACTTTGTTGATTTAACACTGCTATTTTTAAGACAAACGATCTTTTTTCAATATAATGTTAAATGGAATAATTTTTTATGTTTAAAAAAATTATTAATGTATTGTTATTAATTTTTAAAAATGATGTATATCTTATTGTGACTGATTTTTTAAATGACCAGTGATGGCTCAGGAGGAAGACCACCAGTCTGTCAGCACGGACCTAAATAATCGAGTCCGAAATAAACGAGAAATGGAACGTCCATGCCTCAAATGGCGTTTACCGGAATATACTGATGGAGGTAAGTTGACTAAAATGCTTGATTAACTTTGATTTTGTTTAAATCGTGTTGTTTAAATTTTGTTTATTGTTAAAACAAACGATATTTTTTTCAATAGACTGCCATAGATGTTTGTGCAACTGGAACAATTCTAACAATTACAGGGACTGTAGGAAGGTCACCGACTTAGCCTGCTATGACATCATCAATAATAAAAAATAAATAATAAAAGAATTTATAATAATAAAAGAACATTACAAGTTTATATGCTTCGATGTTTGTTACCGAATTACGCAAAAATGGCTGAACGGTTTTTAATTAGATTTGGCACACGAATAATCTGGAATTGAACGTAGAATACTTCGATTTAACTCATCACTATTGATGACTCTGCAGCGTATCAACTTTTATATCGTTCAACCGATTAGCATGAAAATTTGTATAAATACGCATTTAAACACGACGATACGATTACTCACTAAATAGATTTTAATTATGTAACATGTTATCTTCGACGAACCAAACAGTCAAAGACAAAATCTCTTATCATTGATAATATAACTAATAATTTCGTCGAAAGTTTTTATGAATGAACCAATAATTAACAGTCTCAAGGAAAAAATGTTTTTTTTTTCTTAGATTTTATAAAGTAAAACAATATGCAGTTGGTTGAAGTGTAACTATGTTTAAAAAACGATGTAGAATTTATTTTCGTGTTCGTCGACATAATTAAGATCGAGTTTAACCAATCATTATGTATCAAAATAATAAAATAAAATTGTATGATACAACTTTATTCGGTTTATTTATTTATTCTATTTATTTATTCTATTATTTATTTATTTATTTATTTATTCTACTATTTATTCCTTGCATTTTATTAACGATTCTCCTGTTTAAACTTTTCACGTGCTTTTTACTCAAAGTACATTTTATGCAATACCCATAATATTATAACTACTCTTAATGAAGTTAATTTAGCTAAAAAGAATTATCTAAAATTATTTGTTTTTTATTTCGATAAAATATCGTCACGTGTCGGTCAATCTGTCAACATGAAATTTGACGATGTTTCCGAATGAAAAGCAAACATTTCGGTCAACGTAAAAAAATTTTTTCTCGCGTTCGTTGAATAATTATGTACAACTGTGTCTTTTCATTTATCTCTCGTTCGCATCGTGAAATGCGATTTCGCGGGCGAAAGTTTTCTCATTTATCGCGAGTGCCGATACCGTCGAATGTTTCACGTCGTCGTCGGGGCTTTGAAAAGCGAGGACTAGAGAGCGTTTAAAGCTCGCGGCATTGCCTCTAAACAAGCTTTCCGCTAGCTCTCGCTCGCAAGCTTTTTTCCGGAATCCGGGAATTCGGGGTGTGCGTGAACACGGGGAAAAGGCACGACGAGTACTCCGAGCGAAAGTACCCGAAATATCCGCTCCAGTTTTAACAGCCTTTGAACCCTCTCCGAATTGGACGTAAAACAGTTTCCGCCGAAAACACCCCCGATTCGTTAAACGCGCCTGCCTGTATTGAATATCCTTGGCGAACCCGAATGTATATTGTTTTGTTTTATTACGCTCGTAGTTTGGCGTACCAGGCGCGCGCGCGAGCCACCCACGCCCGAGTCAAAACACAAACACACACACACCCCAAAAATAAATGACGTACGCTTTTTTTTAACTTCGATCGCTCTTATAAACGTCTACAATTATATTTTCATACAAAATTTTTGTCGCTGGAATTATTGCGTCATAATTAAAAGAAAAATTCGGTCACGACAACGAGTCGACTCACCCCTCGCGGATTATCGTCGTTTCGACGCATGCGTCCGGATGCTGCGCGACGATTGGTCGAGCCGAGAATAAAAAAAAGGACGAGCGGAAGGGGTGCTTCGACAGGGGATGCGCTACAACCCTCCGCCGTTCCGGCAAGGTTTTCTCATCGTCTCGTTGGCTGTCGAGATTCCCCGCGGTTTAATCCCAATCGGACAAGAAATGGCCGCGATCAACTCCATCGCGTCAAATATATAAGTTGGAACGACTCTTTTCCATTTCTGGCCATGATTTTTTTTCATTTCATATTTTAAAAAATGTCATTATAGAATTAATCATCTGGTATTTTCAGGAGAGTTTGAAAAAAAATGCTCAATAGACTTCATCGCGTTTTTAAATATACCAGCAACAACGCGGCCACTTTTTTTATATGTTTGAAATGATATTTTATTGCTGTTCTTCTAGGTAGACACTTCATACAATTTCGCATAATGCACTCTATTCCGATTAATTGATTAGGGGATTCATCACTTTTTTAATTTAGGATAAATCCGCACCAACATTTTGTAAAAGTATTTTGAATCGATATTATAAATGCAAAACACTAAACTATTCACTTTTCGTATGATTGAACATTGAACTTGTCGAATTTCTACGTTTTTCGGTAATGAACTACCTGGCAAGACACTCGACACGTCTTACCTCGACAATTTCCAGCAGCCTACTGATTTCAAATTGCCTCGTAAAACCGAACAATTAACAATTAAGGTCTTAATTGTTCGGTTTTTCCACTCGACCTCGACCGATCACCATGGAAACCTTAATGACCGAGGGATTAACGAAAATTTGAAATTTTTTTTCCTCGTTATGCTCGATGAATTTTCTCCCTTTTTTTTTAATGTTAATGACCCCCGAACTATTTAGGTATATTTGTCCAGATATATTTGATATAAATAATAGATAATTGTGTTGCAAGTTGTGTTTCACATGAGCTGAGATAATTTAGCATGTTCGAGGACCTCCAGCCTGATTTTTCGAGAATCGAAAATAGAAAAAATGTCAAAATGTCAAGTAGCAATATCTTTTCGTGTCTTCGACGATATTAACTTCATAATAGGTAATTCCTGAAGAATTTTGCAAAACGAAATAAATGATTCAAACATCAAGGTCTTTAGTTCCAAAGCAACGCACATAGAATTTTTTTTTTAATGACTAGAGATTAGCCAAAAGTTAATGTGCTCCGTATAATGTGCTGTATTCCGGTGAATCGATTATTATAGAGGCCACATGTCTTTTTTAATATAGGAAAAAGCTTTTATAAATGTCTGTATATAAATTTGTTCTTCTTTCCTTTTCTTGAAAAGTAATTTATTGTAGGATTGATTGACTGGCATTTTCCCAAGGGTTCGTTATTTCGATTTCGAGGTGAGAAAAATCGTCGACAGCTTTGTTTTACGAGAAGATAAGACGAAAACGCTTTTTTTTATATATATATTTTCGTCTTGGAAGACACATCGCATGACACATCGTTGGATCCCGCTCGAAGACTTATCCCGAAGACTTATCGCGCTGAACGCGATTGACACGATCAGGCGGATTGGCACGCGAATATAAAACTCGATTCGAGCGCGAGTCCGTGTCGGCTTCTCCCATTCTTCCCCCTTTTTGTTTTTATTTAATCTTCGTCTAAATCGCATCTATCACTCTTCTGTGACAAGTGCGAAATTTTATCGCGACCGATCGCAGTTACGTCTCTTTTTGTTTATTCTACTCCGTTCTTAATTACGGACGAGAAACAATCAATCACATCCGCGAGCTTGAGTTATACGAGAAAATACGCATATTATCGAAATTTTCAAGAATTTTCAAGTACAATCGCGATAGTCCAATTATAAAAAATATTTATCGACCTCAACATTTTTTTAATTAGATTGAATCTTGATTAAATTTTAAAATTGAAAATTAAAATTTTCACTACTCAATTTCTATTCAAATTTTATTTTATCTTTCGATGTTTATTTTTAATTAATTTCAAATTTGAAATATTACTCATTTCCACGATTTCGCTTTCACGCTCTTTGATATATTCCTAAAATAAAATTTGCTTAGCATTGTTTTTGCAAAATTGGTTACACTTACTCGTCGAGTTAATAAAAAATGAC
Organism: Cremastinae sp. A BG-2022a; assembly: GCA_030522545.1. NCBI lineage: Eukaryota > Metazoa > Arthropoda > Insecta > Hymenoptera > Ichneumonidae > Cremastinae sp. A BG-2022a. The sequence continues at coordinate 12,645 of JAPYYW010002126.1, read as the reverse complement.
TAACTTATGAATCTACAATTTTTTCCTATCTTCTGACTAATAATTAATTTTTTTTGACAAAAATAGCAAAATTTTTAAGATTTTCACTATATAAAGCGTTTTCAAAGTGTCCATTTGAAATAAAAATATTTCGGAAACTGGATGCACAACGTTGTTCAAAATGTCTTCAATTTGTTCATACAGATTATTTATCTTCTTGAATAGCAAAGTGAATTACTAAATTATATAAATATTTTTATATTGTTATATTTTTTGACCGGTGATTAATTTATTTGCGACAAATTAGAAAAATTTGTAATATTTTCCTATTGCATTTTCGATTTGAATTGCAAATATGTGAAAAGCGAAATGATCAACGTCGTTGAAATTTCACCGAAACGTGTACAAAGTATCAACGGTATTTAATGTAAATTTGGATCTGGAGTCGATACGCAACATATTAAAATTGAAGCCAAGTATATAAACGCATAAGAAGATAAACGCTTTAATTTTCAATATCGGCCGAAGTGCGTTCGGAAACTGTATGAGCGCGTGCGTGCCCGATGACGGGGTGCGTGGCACATCCGTTGCGACAGATTCACCTGCCCGGCGCTTTTTTTATTTCAATCCCCGTCGGTTTCTTGGCTCGCGAGGCGGCGCTCATGCGTGTCGCCCGCTGATAACGATTGCCCGATAAGGGATTATGTATACGCGGATACGTAATGAGCATCAAGACTCCTTGACACCGCGCCTTTTTAACGTCAACGCTCGCGGATCACCGAGATATAAATAACCTTTTAACCACACACAATATCTTCGCCCCAAAGTTATTCCCTCGGCGATAACTCCGCTTGCCCGTTTGTTTAATTAACGAGTCAGCGCAGCGGAGTGTATATATACGTACGAACAAACGTGCACGCATCATGCCTAATTAGATTTATCAGCCGCGTAGTCACTCGATCGCTCGATCGAGATATCGTCCCGTCATTTAGATTCACATCTCCGAGGCTCCTCCGACGAGCGAAATTCTCAAAGTTTTCGCGCGCACGAGAACTCCGACGGAGCTTAAAAATATTCTTACGGAACAGACTCGAAAGGTTTTTTAAAATTTTATTTGTATGTTTTAAATATATACTATATTATTTTGTGAGAACATTGCTGAGATTTCATTTTTCAACGATTAGAGAAAATTTTTAAAATTTTTCATCAAGTTCCGGGGAAATTTATCCCTCCTGGGAGAAGGTCGAACCAGAACCTTCGAAAATATGTTCTAATGTCACGAGTATATCTCTGGCTCGCTTTGCAGGAGAGAGAGTGTATATAAAAGAGGGCGGAGGAGGGTCGTAATGGTCTCGGTAGGTTGGTATCTACGGCGAGGCAGAAAGGAACCGGACGAGCCGCGCGATCAATACGGGAAGGACTAGTGGTGCCAGCAGCAGCAGCAGCAGTAGCAACAGCAGCAGCACAAGAACCAGAAGCGAATAACCCGCGAGAACAATTCCGAAAACAAATGTCAACAAAATCCCATCCAACGCTCGTTTACATATTTTTCATATAACTAAATAACGTACATATAAAGTTAAAGACGAATAAAAAGAATTAGGAAATTTTTAGCAGATTGTTTCTCGAGATATTTAAAGAAAACGAATATTCCAAAAATAAAAATCTACGAAATTATTGCTCGTGCTTTTTCACGCTCTTGATAAAACGAAAAAAATAGGAATAAAAACCTATTAAAACCTACGCTAAAAAGACAAATTTTTTGCTGATTGATCAAAATCATTGGTAAAGCCAAATACACAAAAGTAAGAAAAAATTTTGAGAAGAAAAATCAACAAAATGCACTGCACCCTCTTTTTCATGATTTCGATAAAAATATATGAAAATAAAAATCATGTAGGATAAAAAGGAAGTGAAAAAAATGAAAAACTTTTGGTTGGTTGATAGAGAAAAGTTGATGAAAACGAAAACGAGGAAATTTGGAAAGGTTAAACGAAATTCCGGGTCAGTGGGCGTTCAGAGATTACTATCTTTAATTATTTCTTTATACGGTGACGTCATTGGTGAAATAAATCGAAAGCTCGCTATACAATGTCAGCCAACTTAAACTTGAATGCAAGGACTTTTGGACATTGGCTCATATCACACTGAGAGAAATTCCGATAGTAAATTTTACCATAAAGTGACAACTATACTAATTATATTATAATTAAATATATTTTTAATATTGAACGTAAAATATTTAGGGTAGAATCTAAATAAAATGTAATTAGTTAAATAATAACCGATATATTCTTGTCACTTTTGTATAATTAATACCTACCATACTTTTTTCTCAGTGCCTGCGATTTTACAATATTATTTCCAATATTTATATAGAAAGTTTTGGTTTAAATTGGCCTACACATTGGAATTTTGGACGAACTTGTAGATTGGTAAAAAGGTTTTCTATTATCTTTTCGTTTTTCTCTCTCTTGCGTTTCCGAGTTCAATTCGGAAGGTCGTTGCGCCGGAGAATATTTAATTTCGAAGGAAAAATGAATAAGAGAAAACCTCAAAAAAAAACAGGGCCGACGTTGAAAACGGTCTCGGTTCGGAAACGCTCGAGCGAGAAAAAGTATTCTCGGCGAGCGTACAAATTGGCTATCGAGATAATGCGCGAAAGTGTGTCAGAAAAGGTGTAACTCCGAAAGTCAATATTTCAAGGTAGGAGAAAATCTGTTTCCGTTTTACCATCTCCTACGGGCTCATTGATCGGAGTGCCTTTTCCCCTCGGCGACTCGGTGTATGCCGTCGATTCTCTTCGTTACTTTCGGCGTGTGGATGTAAAAAGGAAAAAAAAATGGCACGCGGGTGAGTTTCGACTCGAGACACGTAACTCCAGCAACAAGTAAGAGCGCCGAATACTTTTAACGGCGGCACACACGAGGGCTCCCGGATGTTCGCGTGTTTTCTGAATTCACTCACGATTCGAGTCCGATCGGTCCTCGCCTTAACTTGGGGAATTTCGTATCTAAATTGCCCGACTCACGGAATCGCGGCGAAAACGCGTGTGTTATTTTGTTGTTTGTTTTTTTTTCTTCTATTTTCGTCGACATTTTTATTTTTCCATCGGGGCACAATAACGGAAGAAAATAAATAATTTGTCTCGGGGAACGGTGACGATGCGCGAGGATGGCTCGAGGTCGTAATTTCGCGGACCGTGTTGGCAATTTGTAAGGAAAATGCATATGAGGCGCGATCCATCACAAGTTCCGAAGGAGAGACGCGCGGCGGCCCGAGGAGAGGGGGAAGAAGATCGGTAACGACCGAAAGAGCCGAAAGAGGAGCCGCGAGCGTGTATGTGAGCGTGTAGGTGTAGCGAGAGGGCCGAACGGTCTCAGAGAGAGCGAGCTTATTGATTTATGGAAATCAAGGCACGGTCGGAGTTCGGCTCTCGCGGTTCGATTCCTGGTATAAATAATTCGCGTTCCCCGAACGGCCCCGGCCTTTTGCTTCTCTTTTCCGGAGCACACACTCGCTCCCTTCTCTCATCTGACTTTTATCTTATTTTTTCCTCAATGAAATTTCTCTCTCCTTTTATTCCACAGCTTTTTTTCTTACCGGCTTCTTACCCTCTTCCCACGCAACGGAGCCGGCGATGAGCCCGATTCGTCCGATCCTCATAAAGCTTATAAAGTCTGATAATAAATTCGCCTCGCGACAAGAACGAGTCGCCGAACGTGAGAGACAGCGAGGGATTCGAGACAGAGAAGGAAAGAGCGTGGAAATAAGAATTCAAAAATGCTCTAATTATACATCACGATTAATTTTTATAATTATGATTTTGTTAGATCGAGATATTTCGTCGCCTCTCATTATTTAATCTATTTTATTGACAAATCGACAATTGACATTCTTCTGAGGATGTTGAGTGCATCCTGTTTAAAAATTTCATAGCTCTTTTAATATTACGAAATTTTACTATACGACTCATATATTGAGATTTATTTTTATTTGTGTATAAATTATCATATTTTTCGTATGCTTTTACCAGACGAGAGTATACTTTTAAATGTTTTTTGCAATCTTGACAACACACCATGTATATTTCATGAAAAAAAATCATAAAGCTGACTAAGCTTTAGTTAATTTATCCATAAATAAATTTGAATATTTGAATTTTTCATCATTTAAGATCGATGCAAGGTCTTTTAAGGGCATGAAATTTCTAAAAGTCTTGAAAAGACATTCTACGTTCTATACATTTTTACCCACATGTGATTATAAAAAATGTTTTCCACATCAATTTTTGTCAAAAAAAATTAGATATGTTATTTTTTGAAAAATATTATTTTTTAATGATGAGCTTCTTAGTTGTGAAATTTTCATACAACGTTTTGGAGATGTTAGTTAATGATTTGGTAAAATTTCCAAAAATTTTCCTTCATTTTCGATTTTGGATGTAACATTCTTAATTGAATGAACTTTAATTAAAATGACGTTAATCCATCTCTCATCGTTCCCGAGTCACTTCCTGATCGTCTCAGTTGGAATTCGCGTTACAAATGAGGATTCGACAGATAACATCGAATTAAGCGTCGATAATTCATCGCCGAGGGAAAGATGGATCGAGCGAGCGGGAATGAGAGAAAGAGAGAAGGCTAGTCACGTTTTCTCGGCGGTCTGTCTTTCTCGTGTATGGAGTCGTCATCAATGGGACGATAAGTGAATTGGCTCGAGGCATGTACAGATCGAGCCAGGTCCAACGGAGCACGTAACGTAATTAACGAGCCGACAATTAATAACCCCAAGTCTGGCTGTAGACGCGGCGTATTTTCCCACCTATTTACCCATCCCTATGCACGTTACGATACGAGCGTTTCGCTCTAAAAAATCGCATCGCTCTCTACAATTCGCGAAATAAATATCCACTCGAAATAAAAAAAAATCTCAAACGAAAACCAAATAAATTTTTTTTCTTATTTCAGTAAAAATAATAATTGTCCAGTCAATAAAAACGAGATATTTTTTCATCAATTTTTCACGGGACATTTGTGCATGTTTGTCAAAAGTAGAAAAAGAGTTCTCGATCAGACATAGTCCAATTCGAAGAAAAAAAATTGGCGAGACTGCTATATGAATGTTTGTTAAAAGTAGAAAAGGAAGTCTCGATCAGACACCGCGTCCAACTTGAATTTAAAAAAATCTCGAGGGATCGATGCGAATTTTCCACTGGGACTTTTGAGCGGGGAGTCACAGGAATTTTGTTGAATGGAAAAATGGGAGGCTCATGGCTGACCTTGATTGACCCCTGATTATTGGTAGGGGGATGAGGACGGTGTGGGTGAATCCGATTCATAAATAGGCACGTATACGCTCGACGACGTATGTTACACCTGAAACGTGCGAGTGTACGGCGATAATAGCATATCGCATGATACACGACCATTAATCCCGGGCAATACTCTTCCAGCTGTACGTTTGTGTACAGTGTATATCCTTTCGAAGGAATAGACACCTTTCCTCTCGCGTACAGCACGCTTCGGTTTCACAGTCGCGCGTCGGTTCATCAGCCGGATATCGTTCGCCCTTAACGCTCGTGCGTTTTTCCTTCTCTCTCTCTCTCTCCCTTTCTCTTCATTCTCCTGCGTATCTTTCTCGTCTCATTCTCCGCGATGTGCGCGGCGATTAATCTTTCTATTCCCCATCGCTCGTCCCAACAGCCATTTTATCGATCGGAATCTTTTTCCGGTGTAAAAAAGATCTATATTCTTCCCGGCAGGATCGCCGTGATTCTTCTCGCTCTTGTATATGTATATATATATGGGATATAGAGAGGAAAAAAGACAACGAGACGAGTCGTCGATGATGAGCTTTTTTCCTCTCTCCAGCCCCGAGAAATTTACTTGAAAAAGGGAATTACCTGCAGGAACATTTCGCCATCGAGGTGATGGTGGTCGTACGCCGCCAGAGCTGCCAGCTCTCGCGCTCGATAGTGCGAGTCGTGGTGAGAATTGTCCTCTTTCTCTTTGTGCATTACAACTGGAACAGAAAAAAATTTATATTCAACGTGAGTATGTACTCGCATAAGATTAAAAATTGCAGGAATTATTCATTTTATTATTTTTCAAATTTAAAAAGATTTATTTTTAATTTGTTTTTCAAATAAAATATTTCATGTTTAAAATTTTTTTAATTTCCATTTCAAATTTGTAAAAATAAAATTTTTGATGAGTTCGTTTATTTAAAAGTAAAAGTAAAATGACGAATTATCAATATAGAAAAATAAAATAACTTAATTTGTTATCTGAAATGAATCTGATAGAGATTTTTCTATTATAGTTTATCCTCGTACCGAACATTTAAAAAAATTTAATAATAATAGTAAAGCATTACTATATTATTCGAAAAAAATTGTTAAAGATTTAATATAAAAGTTAACAAAGTTATTTTTCAAGGTGGAAAATCAGCAAACAAATCGCTATCACATTTGCTCGCTCTGAATAAGTCGTTTGCTCTTTTTTTCTACCCGGTATGAAGAAATAAAAAAAAAGTGGAAGGCTCGGACTCGTGAATGATGAAAATGTAAATGATATGGTTTTTACTCGGTCGTCGCTCGCACACCAGGGTGAGACGAGAAATCGGTGTACGCACGAAGAGAGAGAGAGAGAGAGAGAGAGAGAGAGAGAGAGAGAGAGAGAAACGAGTCGATCAAAGAGCGATGCAAGTGCGCGCAAAAGCCTCCCGGGTGCCCGGTTGCATCGCAACGGCGAGGTACAAGGTCGCTTTTGTGCCATTTGCTCCCTCGACTTGATGTGGCCGCAGCAAAGATTACAGGCATTATTTCCCCTCCGCGTAACACACTCTTTTCCCAAGTCCTTGCACACACCGATCTTCCGCTTGTTTTTCGAGTGCGCGCACGATTTACAGAACGGCTTTTCGTTCGCCCTTCGTTATTCTTCCCCGATCGATGCGTCAAATATACGGAAAATTGGATCTACGTTAATTCGATCAAATGAATCCGTATCTTTTTTTTCGACCGTTTGTCGCGTTTATTTATGCCCACGATCGTTCCGGGACGAAAGGATTGAGAATGTCCGAGAGAGAAAAATCGTCTCCGGAAATAAGTCGGTTCATTAATCGTGACAGGGATTTCGCTCGAATACATTTATTGACACTCTTTACGATCTCTGTTAATTTAATCAAATTAGTGGAAGTTTTTTATTTTTATCTATCGACGTTTGTATTGATATTTATTGTTTCTGTTACTTTTGCTTTTGTCATTTTTACGCAATTGGGTTTCGAAAGTTGCAAAATCTTACAAGAGTGCGTGTCTATTTCACGATAATATTTCATAAACTTATTTTCTCTTAAACTCTACAAAATATTGATTTAATAAAGGATATGTTGTGTTTAAAATGGAAAAAGATGAAAAATTGTATATTTTATTCACAAAACATTGAAAGATTATTAGTCCTTTCTGGATAAAGTCAACAGTAAATTTGTCTAATTTACACAAATAAAAATATTTTACTTAGTATAATATCCTTAAAAGATTCATATCTTTCATTGAAATAAATATTGTTAAATATACTATACTTTATGCATGCAAGTTTTAATAAGAATAAAATTTCGTGGAATGAGAAGAGCTACGAAACTTTTGAACTCGATGATACGAACTCGACATTTTCAAATTAAAATTTACATAAATTAAAATCTACATAAATTAGTTCAAATTAATATGTTTCTTTTATTATACGACTGTTAGACGTTTATGAACCATTTCTGCGAAAGTATTCAGATAGTGTTGAAAAGAAAAAAAAAATCATTGTCTTCAGAAAATATCGTGTGTGTGATGAATTGTAAAGGGGTCTCGCTCGATTAAATTCGACGCTTTTTTGTTACTCTCCCTTCATCAATTTCCCATGTTCCATTCGTCTGTGTATACGAAGGATTGCGGCGGGATTTTCGAGTGTTTGACCGTTTAAGAGAAAAAGCTTTTGACGGACGCTCGGGGTCGCGTGGCACACGCGTGCTCTCTCGCGTCGCGTGCTGCGCCTCTCATTTACGAGCCTACCGTAAACTCCGTCATCGGCATCGGGGCGCGTGCATGTGTGCACAGAAAATTGGAATTTGTGTGCATAGAAAGGGCGAAGTGCGCTGGCCATCTTTCGTAAACGCATCGATGCATCTTTGCGTTTGTTTTCTCTCACGCGCGTCAAATGAGCGTCCATGCACGCAGTTTAAACGTAACAAATTCTTTAAAAGCCGATTCACTTCCATTCTTCATCGTTTTTTTGTTTCATCGACACTTTTGTAACAATAAAAAGCTCATCGCGTCGTTTTTTTTTCACGAATCTCTTTTCATGAGCGTATATACATCGGAATTAATATTCCTGCATATTTGCGTGGCGAACGCGGCGACGGTAAAAGTTTTATAATTTATTTAACGCGTGCATATATTATTTTCGTTGGCGGGGTGCTCCGGGAGTCGCTCGAGAAACTTCGGCTCGAGAAACTCTTGAGGTCGCAATTAAGAACTTCCAGGATACTCCGCGTCGGGAAAACGTTCGGATCGTATGCAGAAAAAAAATGGGCTCCGTAAAAAAAAAATATACGAATGCGAAATAATAAAAATGAAACGAACGCGCCGGTGAAACGAATAAGTTGGACTGGTACGCGCGAGAACCCGAGATATAAAATTATGCAGAAATAATACTCTGAAAATTCCTTTTCCTCTCGCGGGTATAAGTGCGGAGTGAGCGAGAAAATTTGAGCGACATTTCCTCCTGGTTTCTGCACGCGCAAGGACACGCGTCCGAGTTCCGAGTGCTGTGTGGATATGCTTTTAAATACGCATATATGGGCGGAAAGCTGGGTCGATGCACGTTGCTCCATCTCGTTATGAAAAGTATATGTATATATATACGCATGTGGAGCTAAATACGCGACACCTGCCGCGCATCCTCCTGTTTTATATGCGCAAATATAATTAGACCATACGGGACCAACAGCTTATTCGCCACACTAAATAATAAGCCGCTCCCATCGCAATTTGCCCCCATTTTTATCCCTCGACTGGAGTTATAGGAAAAATGAAACAAAAAAGAGATTTTGGTCCCCTATATACCAGAGGTATATGTATACTGCTTGATTCAATTATTCAGAAAATTATCCAACAATTTATTGTGCGCGTTCGGAGAGATTTTATGAGAAAAATTAGATTTTATCGTACTTCGAACGTTTCAAGGATTTTTTAATAAAAAAGAATTTAAATATTTTTTAAATAAAAGTTATTTGACAACTATTATTATTTTATTACATCAATTATTTAGATAACGTTTTAAATATATTTTGTTTTATTGTAAAAATGGATCAAGTTGTAAAACAATAATTGTCACTTTTATCGTAAAACCTACACATTATGGTTTTATTTCACTCAGTGTATATTATGTTATATGAAAATTTTTTTCAACTGCTGCTAATGTACAGAAAAATCAATAATTTTTTTCTATAAAATATTTTCCCCATGGATTCATTTGTGTTATCAACAATTTAAGATTTAGCTATACAGTCGAATAAAAAAATATTACCTACAATTTCCAAAATCCTAAAATATAAGAATTCATCTGAATTGAGTAATGAATTTAATATTTAATTTTGTTATATTTCTATGGAATGGCAAATTGTTCACCAGCATAGCAGACATTAAAAAAATATCGTTTTCTCTCTATTATTTTGTATAATCCTCATACCTGAATCAATTTTTGATAAAAATGCCCAACAGTCAGTCATGACGATTCAATAAGCATATGCAGAAATGAAAGATAAGTGAGCATATTCATTAATTGAGAATTTATCAATTATTTTCGTGGACGAGACGCTCGCCGATCGCAAGACAATATACACGTTGCAGATCCAATCGTGAACACGAGAATGATGAATTATCAATTTCCGCGGTAATGTCGTCCTCTTTTTTTCAAAGTCGACATCTTAATAATTTCGTTAATACGATGATACGCACCAATGGGACCCGAGCACATTAATCATCGTTCGATCATCCCTTTTCTCTCTGTCCACGCCGGTACATAATCACGAAAGATAATCACTCTCTTGATCATTCAATCAAGGGAGAGAGAGAGAGAGTGGGTCAACAAAAATGATCGCTACCGAGTCCTGGACGAGTTGGAACGAGAAAAGGCGAATTATCGGAGCGAGAGCGAACGTGACTCTTTTTTTTCGGCTCTCACCAAGATGCAAGTCATCCATGTTGAAGGTACGTGACACGAGTTGTGTGTCGGGAGAGCGCACGGAGAGAGCGCCACGCGCAAGGACTCTCTATTCGCAGAGTCATTATTATTTGCACACTCTGGGCGCGATGTCTAAATAAATGAAAAAAAAAATAGAGAAAAAAAATGAATTCAAGAGGGCTTGAATCCTCTTTGTTCGAGTACGGGATTCCTACCTACGATCTCTCGCCATTAATATCCGTTTATCTATAAATACCGAAAATACACAATAAGCTCGAAAGGACTCGATGAAACGATATTGACCAGAGGAAATGGCTGGTCACTTCCCAGGCCTATGCTTTAACACATAAACGATCAATTATCACCATGTTACATTTTCGAATTCTAAACGCTATATCTATAGAAATGTATATAAAAATGTATTTATGGAAATCGTTTTTGAACATTGATGAATCGATTATCGAACAACTATCCCACTTCTTCATTCCCGAAGGATGAAATTTTGACGGGAACATTTTTAACACCTGGACGTAATCGATTGTAAGAATCGTAGGATGCAATTGCAGGGAACGAAAAAGTTGAAACTTAACAAAGGGGAGCAGAGAGAGAGGAGGAAAAGAAAGGGTTTTATCGTTGGGATTGCTCTGTCGTGGCAATGAAAAGGATTTTTATTGTGCACGGGTTGGGGGAGGTTAGCAGGCGCTGCTATATAGCTGCTCTCTGATGATGATGGATGTCTGCATTTGTATGCGTCGTATCTCTCGCCTATGCAGAGATTACCAGCAACAGAGAGCTCACAAAGCATTCTTCGTATAAATAAATATATACAAATGCGTGTGAACGAGAGAGACAGCGATGGGAAAGAAAACAGAGAGGAAAATTCTCTGGAACGACGAGCCTCTTCGACTATGCTTGACACCTAATGTTAAATATATATATATATATATATCTTACAAATCTTTCAATATATTTAAATTCTTCTTAATTCCCTAATAAAAAATCTGTCATATTGACACAAAATATTGTTTTCACTCGCTTTTTATTTTTCGTCGATAAAAAATAGTTTTCCATCGCAATGCATATTCCACGCACCAATTGCTATCGATCAATCGATTTTTCAAACGCGTAAGGATACACGAAGCGTCCCGAGCCAGCTGCGAAGCACTAATAAAGTGTTTTCCATTTGTCTTACTCGCTTTCCAACAGCACGAGAATAAAAGTCCTGCTCATCCTTCCAACAAATTCTCATATTACAATTTTTTGTAAATTAAAAAAAAAGAAATGCGTCGCAAAATTTGTACGTTCTGTAATTTTATAACAAATATGAGCCCTATTGTGTTCTGAACTTTCGAAATTTTTCATGTACTATTTTTATCTCTCCTAATTTGCCTAATGAGTTATTTCGAGAGAAAAGAGAACTTAATTTTCTTCGCATTCTTGTCTTTTGGCCTGTGAATTAAATTATAATCAAGGTTTGTGGAATATTCGTATAAAAATAAAGGGAACGCTTCCTAAACGTGTGTTTGTTTTGATATGTAATCAATGGAATATTTTTAATGCAGGAGGAAAATGTCAATGACAGAGGGACAAAGGTGTATACGAGACACAGATTGGCTCATCGGTCGCGCGCGCGAGTCTAGCCAGGCGCTAGTGCTCCGGACATGCGCGAGCGTGTATCGTTAAAGCCCATGGGCATTAAATTTGCAAGATTAATCTGCGCTTCCATTAGCCTCGCTATCTCGGTGGTCGCGGCGAGCAATCTTCTCCTCGGCGACGTTTCATCGTCTCCCCAGACCCGTCCACTGACACAACTCGAACTCGGTTAATTTTACAGAATTTAAATTTCGGTTAATGAACTATTTCGATAGTAAGGCCTTGCTTGTTTTTTATTGTATTCCACATACGCGTTACTTACTTGATTATAAATAAAATTTTCTTTTTGATTTGTGAATTGATTGAATTTTTAAGCGAAATTTTTTATTTTTCCATATAGTTAATTTATTTTAAGAATTATCAGATTAATCATAAAAATGATACTGTTTTAAATAAAAAATCTTCAAAATTTTCAAGCTGGAAAAAACAGAGAATACACTAATTTATCGTATAAAATTCTCTCTGTATTATAATACGTACTAGCAGGATTCACGCCCTCGCGGTAATAGAAAAACTGATCCAAAATCCAGCTTTTTGGCTCATTCTATATGAATTCTTCAATTTCGCCCCAAATAATTAACATTTTCGTTATCTACGGGAAATTTCCGATCGAATACGCTCTGAAAATCGACAAAAAAAAATTTCAAAAAATTTGGCGAGTCACACTGGGTCTCGTGGACCTATGAAAATTTCAATTAGCAATATCTTTCCTTTTTCTTGACGAAATAAACTTTATAAAGTGTGATTTTTAAAGATTTTTGCAAAACTAAGCGAATGGCGT